>JAEANM010004165.1:0-21203 GCA_017656035.1 Myanophis thanlyinensis
TCCTTATCGCCACTAAATACGTCCTAATATGGGATCGTAAAAGTGTTCGGTCAGACTCAGAGTGGCTAGCCCTCCAATGTCTCTCTAGGCTTCTTTTTCGGCGCTTCATCTCCCTAAGCTCCTCGGAGAACCAGGGAGCCAACTGGTATCGACGCCGAGTCAGTTTCCACAGTCTGTGTTGATTTGGAGAGCCATGTCATCTGCTGATGTTGGTCCACTGTGCTTCATTAAGTCCAGGGTCAACGCAGCCATCTACCAGGAGATTTTGGATCACTTCATGCTTCCTTCCACAGACGAGCTTTATGGGGATGCTGACTTCATTTTCCAGCAGGGCTTGGCACCTGTCCACACTGCCAAAAGCACCAAAAACTGGTTCAATGACTGTGGGATTACCTGAACCCCACAAAAAATCTATGGGGCATTGCCAAGAGAAAGATGAGAAACATGAGACCGAACAATGCAGAAGAGCTGCAGGCCGCTATTAAAGCATCCTGGTCTTCCATAACATGTCAGCAGTGCCACAGGCTGATAGCTTCCATGCCATGCTGCATTGAGGCAGTAATTGCTGCAAAAGGGGCCCAAACCAAGTACTGAGTACATATGCATTCTTATACTTTTCAGAGGTCCGATATTGTTCTATGTACAATCCTTGTTTTATTGATCGCATGTAATATTCTGCTTTTCTGAGATTGTGGATTTGGGGTTTTCATGAGCTGTACGCCATAATCATCTCAATTATGACAAATCACAGTTTGAACTATCTTGCTTTGCATGTAATGAGTCTATCTCATGTATTAGTTTAACCTTTTAAGTTGCATTACTGAAATAAATGAACTTTTGCACGATATTCTAATTTTTCGAGTTTCACCTGTATTCTGATTTTGTTTACTATCAGAAGGTTATCTCTAGTTATGCCAAAATATACACAACTTGTTCACACACATACACTATTACATATTTGATTGATATCAACAAGCAATAAAATGCATATATTGCTTAAAATGGTTTTAAAATCCATATGCAAAAGACACAACCCACATTTCATCAAAAGCCTAAATCCAAATAATCAACCATATTTTCATAAAAGGAAGACAAACACTATAAAACCTCATTTTTCTTCAAAGGAAGAAATAACTAAATTAATCTCTTTTAAAGTATTCTTGTAAAACCTAAGATATCTTATAAAGTCTAAGATATGAAAGATCACATAAAAATCTAAGAATATTGTATATAATGGGTCCTCGACCTCTGGGCCATGCCCTCTATTGCGCTATGAGCTATTTGGAACTGGGATGCAGAAGCAGCAGGCGAACATGCGCATCTCCACTTGTGTGAGCAGCAGGAGAGCATTTGCACATGCACTCCATTTGCATGAATGGTGGATGTGAACTATCCCCTCTCCCCCACCTGCTGGTCTGCAAAGCTGGAAAGGTTGGGGAACTCTGGTGCATCACATCTAAAGTACAATAAAATAATAGTATTTAAAACTATTACTAGCAATGAAATAATAATATCTAATGTTTAAATGAATTATAGTTATAATGGATGCATTGTGGAAGAGTGGCCCATCAGAGTTTGACAGCTCTTCTGTGCTACAATGTAGTGTCTAGAAACTATTGCACTCCTACACATACAATTAAAAGACTGGGTCTGGTATGTAGACACCTTTGTCATATTAAAGAAAGGAACAACTAGAGAAGACACATGAAACAAACACAGCTTCAAAGAAATAAAATTTCCAAAGGAGGAAGGAATCAACATACTACCACCCACACTAATCAAGTGCTTCATTATTAAAGTAACAACCCAACCTCCTCCTACAAAGAGGAGCTGTGTAAGAACATTATTCATACAAGCACAAATGCATTTCAGTAACTCAGAACACCAGAAAAAGGAAACAGACTGTCTATACAACTTCTTTTAACAAAATGTATACCCACACAACTTTATCAAAAAGTGCCTGACCACTTCACCCACGACAGCAGTCAGCACAAGCTATAAAAAGGAAAATAGTATCATACATAAAAATATCTCAGAAACACCACCAGACTATTACAACCACAGAGCATCACTGGATTACAGAAACAACTAAGTTTCTCCAAAACGTTTTAAGTAAATCAAAAGACAAAAAACCAAGAGTCATCTGAACCTACAGTGTAAGGATTGCAATAGCCATTGTATAGTACAGACAGGCAGAAGACCAGTATAGCCCAGCCATGAATTAGGAGGCAGAAGCCACAATGGAAATTCCTTAATCTCACAACACATGAACAGACTCAATCATAGTTTCAACTGGAAAACTGAGCATCTTAGACCAAGCTAAATCCAAAAGCACCAGGGAATTCTCTGAAGCCTGGCATTCAGACAAATCAGTTTATTCATCAGATAGTTTATCAATCAACCATCAATAAAATCTGCTATCAGTAGACATGAATTAGATACTACCCCAGCTGTGTGAATGGAAAAAACATTGTGCTATGTCACATGACGGAAATGTGATGTGGCGAGTTTGACATCCTTGCAACAAATAAATTATTTTCAGCAGAAACAGGTCTACTTTTCTGTTTTATCATACCTCAGATAAAAGTCCAAGATTAAGCAATTGATGGAATATATAACAATTCAGAACTGCTCCCCAAATTTCCCTGGCTTTTTTCTCAATGACGTAAAAATGTTAAGGAGGAAACAAAAACTGTAAAACACATCCTATTCAGCACCCTATACCAAGATAAGCAGGGATTAATACTAGACAAACAAGCACAAACTAATACCCTAATCAACAAAATACCAAGAAGAAACTATACCAATACTGGCAAGGCAAACTACTGTATATAAACAGGAAGCAAACCCTAAAATCACTTGGTAATGAGACATCTCAAGCAAGTAACCATGCTCAGAGAGCCCCAATCCAAGATAACTATTCCATGTTAACATAAAATTAATTGGAGAAAAAAACTAATATCTTTTAAAGTAAACACAATGTATCACTAAATACTATGTGAGTAAGTAATCCAAAGAAAAGAAAAATTCAGCTATTTTTATTTGTGGACAAGAGGAAACCTAACAAAGGAAAATGCTCTTTATTTTGGTTTTGGCAGAGATGATAAACTGAGCCTTTGCACAAAGCAGGCAATTATGGAACTCAGAATGACCAGGTCATTATGATAACTGCAGGCGTTTAGGGCCTAATCCACCTCCTTCTTTCCTTGCTTTTTTGAAAGAATCCGACAAATTCATACAAATGGAGAATTTGATTGCTAAAGGCATCAAAACTATAATTATATAAGGCATTATTTGAAAGAAAGTAGTTATGAACCTGTTAAAACAACTTTTAGACAACTTTTCAGACCCAGATTTGGAAGCAAGAAAGGCTCCCAATTTCTGATTGTTGAGGTTTCTGCAGTTTCTGATCATCACAGGGGAAGCAAGTAACAAGGAAAAGCTTTATTTTCTTGCTTTTTGCAAGGGCCTCAGTTCCAAAGTTAGAACTGGGATGCTAAATTAAATTGGCACATGCTGTTATCAGCAACTCTTATTTTACAGAAACTAGAAATTTATTAGAAAAGGAAAAGAAAATGTAAAAGTAAAGCATACAAGTCCACTTGGGTAGTCAACAAAATTAAATAATAATAAATTTAAATAATAACTTTTTCTTCGGCTAGGGGGCAATGTGAAGCCACAATACTCTAGAAATTGAAATGTTTTGATTTGACCATAAGAATGTTTGCATTAGACATAAAAAATGTATGAAAAATGGATGGCAAATCTGAAAAAAAAATATTATAAGGAAGCAACCTTGGCTTTTGCCAACTTTGTGTGTTGTATAAAGAAAAAAAGGAAGAAAAGTTATTTCTCATTGCAGTTAATAGAACTAGCAATTAAAACAAGCAGGTTTTGTATTGTACTTCTTGAAGCTGGAGCCTACAGCTTCCTGCTGATATTCCAATAAATGCAATAAATCAGGACTGTGAAACTGGCAGCCTGCAGGCAGGATGCATCACGTACAGGCCACATCTACCCCAGCTCTGTGAAGGGAAAAAAACATAGTGATATATCACATGATGGCAACATGACGCCATGAGTTTTATACCCTTACAAGAAATACATTATTTTCAGTAGGACCAAGCCTACTTTTCTGTTTTATCATACCACAGGTAAAAGTCTAAGATTAAACAATTGATGGAACATTAACAACTCAGAACTGCTCCCCAAATTTCACTGGCTTTTTCTCAATGACTTTTTTTTAAAAAAGTAACAAGCATATGTTTTCAGAAATACAACACTTAGTCCCAAAATCAATTCTGATTAAGAAACAGCCTCAGATTGTTATTAATGCTAGATTCCAATATGTTAATCTAAAGGTAGTTCTGAAGGGCAGCCCTGAGAAGTAAAAATAAAAAATAAAATTCTAAATAGGCAATTTGTGAACGTTTTAAAAAAACAGCCATTCATTTCAGAAAAAAATCAAGCCTTCATCAAAGTGTTAAAAATACTGTCTGAAATGTCTCTGCATGGGTGATTGAATTGTTATACCTATTTTTGGAATAGTAAAACCATCTGATAGGAGAGCTATTTGGTGCTGCTTATTATAGATACTTCAGGACAGGACATACATATAATTTTGGCTTTCAAAGGACCACAGTAAAAGCTAATAAGTGCATCATGTGATTTCCTTCAGTGTCTCATCTTAGAACATCTAAAAGGATTATTGTTTGCCATCAATCAAATGACAATGTGCATCCCAGGCACTTATTACAGGCAGCCTCAACAGCACAACCTGCTTTAGCACTGCTTTTAAAGTCCTACAGGACATGAATCTGGCAAAAGCAGCTTTTTTTTGCCAAGTTCATTCTGCCCTTCTTACACTTGAAGGAGCACAGGCATTTCATACCTCTTTCCCTTCTAGGATCAACCACAAGACGTAACTCAGTCTGATGGGTCCAAAGTTCTTCCATGTGTTTTGGTTGCATGCAAATCTGAACCTATAGTAAGTCACCCATGTCATAATTGAGCCTGCTACACGACAGTTCAGAAAGACCCATACAGCTATGAATTCACAACTGCCTGTGCATACTGCTACTACTACGAGTAGTCCTCAATTTACAACCAATTTTGAGCCCAAAATTCTCATTGCTAAGAAAGACGATTGTGAGTTTTCCCCCATTTTATGAACAGTTATGAAGGGAATCATTGCAATTAAGTTAGTAACATGGTTGTTAAGAGTGAATCTGGTTTCCTCATTGACTTTGCTTGTCAGAAAATCACAGAAAGCGATCATGTGACTCCAGGACACTGCAACTGTCATAAATATGAGCCTGTTGACAAGTACCTGAATTCTGATCAGATGACCATGGGAATGCTGCAACGGTTGTGTGAAAAATGGTCTTAGGTCACTTTTTTCAATGCTATTGTAACTTTGAACTGTTATTAAATGAACAGTTGTAAGTTGACGACTACATGTATTAAAACTACAAACCTATTTTAATACTACAATACTAGGAGAATTGTGCAACTTTTCCAATTTGATCCTGAACTGGAACATATTTTTCTAAACCTGTTTGGTGACAAATAGATGGGGTCCCAAGAGAAAAAATTCATATATAGTCTAAATGTGGCCAAGCTTTGCTTCTTGATCAAGGGTTAGAGTCGGGTATTTGCTTTCAGACTAGTGGGTTCTGCAGCTTGAAATTTTGAAACCCCCTGCACTGCAGATAACTCATTAAAGCAGCCCTTTCTTTTTCCAGGATCACACAGTAGTTGTTTTACTGAATCAAAAGCATACTATATACTCAGTGCTGCCACAGGACAACCAAGCACTGCAAATAAGCCCTCAATTCTCTTACCATATCATTTTGTAGAAAACAGGATTCTGACAAGGAGAAAGAACTTTGTATTTTCTCTGACTTCTTTCATATTGCAGTGGCTTCCACAGTTAGAATGTATAATAACCTATTTCAACCTTCTGGAAGACCATGAAATGTGACTCTTCCCACCAAGCATTGAATTAGGATGGGGGTTGAACCAGGAGATTGATAGAGGGTTAGCATGGTTCCAGGTGGGAAGGATTGTTCTAGTTTTATTCTCTTTTTATTGGCTGTTGTTAATTACCGGGCCCTAAGAGCCCTAGGCTCACTCTAAGAGACAGGCAGCTACACTTTAAATAAATATACAAACTGAATCAATCAATCAATCAAAGCCATCTCTCCTAGCCAGTTTATATATCCTATCATATTTAAATTTCTCACACTTTATACATTATTCCACCAGTATGTGCAATATGTACATACCAGTGGAATAATCTATATATGTATGTGAAAATGTATGTGGAAATGTGTGCCTAGCCCTGGTATTTCCTAGGGTTAGCAATTTGTTTATAAGTCTGAGATGTATTCTGTGATTGAGATCTATTCTGTGTTTGTGTGCTTTGTTTGGATGGAGGCTCATTCAATTTCACTGCACACATGTGCATTGATAATAAAGGTCTGAATTGAATTGGAAGTAATTTAAAGTGGCACCATGTTACCCAGCCCACTTCTGTTACTTAACCAAGTTAACCAATTTGCTGCTTAAGAAACAGAACAAAATAAAATGGCATTAACAATTTTACTTACAAATGTCTGCTGGACCAGGTACAGAATTTTGTGAGATTTGTCTGATAAGAGGGATGGCGCTGAAGTTCAAAAAGATACTCAGATGACCAGAAAAAGATAGCATAACATCTAGGAAGCAAACAAGAAGGAAGCAAGTGTTCCGAAGCAGTTTTTCTCAACCTTAGCAACTTTAAGATGTGTGGACTTCAACTCCCAGCATGCAAGCTGGGGAATTCTGGGAGTTGAAGTCCACATATCTTAATCCTGCTAAGAGATGAGAAATGCTAAAATGGAAAAGGCAGGGAGAGCAAGATGATTCAGCCTGTGGCCCTGTGCGCTTGTGCAGAATGAAGAGAATATACATACTGTATGCTGGGAGTCAAGGAAAGGAAGGAGTGATTCACAATGGAAATAACAAGGAACCAGCCTTCCAGGGTTATGGAAAGAATGTTAATGTTTGGTTGGAATTGTAGAGACTCTATTTTCCAGTCTTCATATAAGGCAGCAACATTTAAGAATCACCCTTGAAGAAATTCAGAGCCTTTGCTGCAACTCACATTTAGTGGAACATGTAGCTCTACCTACTAATAGTAAAAGGCCACTGGCTGGAATACATTTGAATCCTCTGCATGTTAAGCGGTGTTTGGTATAATAGGGTTAATTTATGATTTCTGTAGTAAAAGTTTCTGTGAGGGGCACTGCCAAAAGTATGGAAGTAGTGACTCTGCTACCATGCCAGTGAGTCATACATCATGACTCACTCAACAAAAAGTCAACATACTAACTGGTTTATTTCATTACCACCCATGCAATACTTATTGTTGCAGTATGCCTATGCAATAACAACAACACTTCTGCTAAACTGATCGAAAGTACAGTGAATATACAGAGACCGCAAATCATATAAAACACAAGCCTGAAAGCCACGAAGTCTTGGATCGGCACTTTAATACAAACTTACTCTTACTTCAAAACCCATTTAAAACCTGCACCGAGGACGCCCTTGCATAGGCTCAACGCTCCGAAGCGCCTCGGAGTAAGTTCTGCGGAATGCCACTAAGCGCTTTTCCCGCCAGGAAAAGGGTGCGAACTTGGGAGGTGTTCGGAACATTATCGCCCAGCGCGAAACCCACAGAAGCGTTAGAGACCGAATTTCGCGGTCTCGCAAGTGGGTTTCGCCGACTCAAGCGGGTCCTGCCCTTCTGCGCCCCCTGCAGCCGAGAGTCGGCGGCGGTCTCTTCCCTCCGCTCTATTCGTTGGTAAAAGAACTACTGACCTGGCATTATGGCGGCAAGGCGAGCCGGGGTGGCGAAGCAAGGAAACGTCTTTGTCCCGCGCCTGGCGTGTCCTCCGTTCCGCGCTGCCTCGGGGGCGTCTCAAGCCTTCCGAGAAACTAGGAGGCCCTCCAGCTGCGCGGCTCTGATTACAAGCCGGGCTCGTCCCCGCGGCTTTCCTGCAAGCCTACCAGAAGCTGCGGAGGAGGAAGTGGGATAGGAGCCGCCGCCCGGCCAGCAAGTTTATTTCCTCCCCGCTTGTCCTCCGAAGGCTTGGCCAGGGGATTGGGAAAAAAAGAGTCGAAACTCTCGCATTTCGCCTCAGACTCTGGCTGGCTCTGAATTGCTGCGGCTGCCATCGACACACAGAGAGAAGCGAACTTCTGCTCCTTGGCTGGGACTTGTTTAAGCCTCTGAAGGACACAAACTATGTAGCAGGATCTATGAAAATGGCAGGCAGTATGGCCATGTCAGCGGGCAGCTGTGACTGGATTTGGGGGTCAATCTCAGAGCCTACTTTTTAAGAAGTGCCCCCTCCCATAAGAAGCGATAGAAAGGCATCTGCATCTGAATACAAAACCAGCAGCTCTTAGGCCTTTTTAGAATAGAATTGGGATTGTTATTGGCCAAGTGTGATTGGACACATAAGGAATTTGTCTTCTGTTTATAAACTCTCAGTGTACATACAAGCAATAAGTGATAAATCTGTTTTTTAATGTTACAGTGAATTTGCACTAACGAAGCAGGTGCCCATAGAATGAGCCTCACTGTACATGGAACACAAAAACCTCTTGTAGTCTGACCATTCTGCCTTTGCTGTCTGAGAATCATTTGTCTCAGTCCAGGGTTATGCCAAGGAGTAGATGAGGAACCCCTTGAATCAGTGGAGTAGTTGAATTCAATTCACCGAGCTGTGCCCAATAGCAATAGTACTTAGACTTATATACAGTTTTATAGTGCTACAGCCCTCTCTAAGCAGTTTTACAGTGTCAGCATATTTTCCCCAACAATTTGGGTCCTTATTTTACCCATCTGGGAAGGATGAAGGGTTGAGTCAACCCTGAGCCTGATGAGATTCAAACCGGCAATCTGCAAAAGTACTGTGCCACTGAGGCACAGATATTGTTCTGCATGTGGATGTTGGGAGCTCTTGAGGCTGATCACACTTGGAACCTTTAATTGCAATTGTATGAATTATTTTTTCCTCTCCTTCCCTTCA
Source organism: Myanophis thanlyinensis (assembly GCA_017656035.1). Classification (NCBI taxonomy): domain Eukaryota; kingdom Metazoa; phylum Chordata; class Lepidosauria; order Squamata; family Homalopsidae; genus Myanophis; species Myanophis thanlyinensis. The sequence continues at coordinate 9,084 of JAEANM010004165.1, forward strand.
ATTGTATCAAATTGTTGGACACTACTGCAGTTGTTTGACAAGGCTTTTCAGAAGTGGTTTGCCATTGTTTCCTTCGTAGGGCTGAGAGAAAGTGACTGGCCTACCTGACATCGTGCCTAAGCAAGACTAAACTTCACCATCTCAGTGTCTAGCCTGATGATGTATGCACTGCACTAAACTGGCTTTAGGGCTAATGCTGAATTAACATTAACATTCCAATGATATTGATGCTTTAACTTTGACCAACATGTAATGAAACAAACAATGATAAAAGGAATTAGTTGAGAAGCGCACTCTTATTAAAGCTACTGCTCTTCTCTTCACATGAGGTGATGATAATACCTGAAATGGAAGGTTTCTGGGCAATTACAATATTGTTTAATTAAATGTTTCTAAAACATAAGACGGGTGGGTTGGAAAGAATTATACATTGCAGTTAATAGCAGAGAAAAACATTAAGTCTATTCTGGAATTGAGCAGGCATTTAAAAATCAAACCGATACAAAAATAGCAATTATTGGGAAAAATTGAAAGTTTGAGTAAAAATATATTAATACAAGTGTCCTGCATGCCTTGTTTGTGTTTGTGTGTGTGTGGGGGGGGGGCCTGTTTGTTTTCCGCCAACCCCCCCCCCCCCCACATACACACACACCTGAGAGATACTGGAAAGGGGCCTCTGAAAGCAACTGTGGCCTCAAGCTGTTCAAGTAAACATTGAAAAAATATATAGGGATTTTAATGTGGACAGGCTCTTCTCTGTAGTATATTTAAAACTCATTTACAGTAATTTTCTTCCAGCTTATTCCTTTCCTTTTTCCTGCAAACTTTCCAATTCACCAATAGTCATAAAAACCTTTGCCTGAAGATACAATGAGGATTAAGATGGGTCAGATTTGTGTTTGCAAATCTGCCCCATTCTTCCAAATTGAATATGTATAGATTATTTCCTGACATGAAATACTGTGATGTTGTCTTCCTGTCAGGGCAATCCCATAGAATTCAGTGGAAATCTTTTAAAACAAGATCACAGTTTGACCATGGGTTCAATTTCTTGATCATGCTAGAGTACAATTGAATTTTGGAAATTAAAAACATATAATAACCAGAACATTGACTGACTAAGCTGTATGGCTGCTTTATTAAATCAACCCTTTCCAGTGACATGACAGCATTACATAACAGTTATCTTTGACCCTTCAGAATGTTAGGAGGCTGAATTATGGCTCCCAACTTCTCAAACATTACTATTTTGATTTCTTTCATCCGCATAGCAGAGCGCATCATCTGCACCAAGCTCCCTGAGCTGCACTCCATCTACAACAGACAATGTCAAACTACAGCCAGGAAGATAATGAAGGACCCCAGCCACCCCAACAACAGATTGTTCACCATGATGCAATCAGGAAAGTGCCTCTGTTCCCTGAAAGCCAACACAGAGAGACTAAGGAGGAGCTACTTCCCGCAGGCAATACGGACCCTAAACCAAACCACAACAAACCGAGGACTATAAAGTATTCCTATAATTATCTTTCTCAACCACTCCCTAACTTAGTCTCCCTCCCTGTCTATACGATTCTCTTGCCCTACTACCTACAGTTGCGAGCGGTCGCATACACCTTTCACTGCATTTCGTACCATGTATGACTGTGCATGTGATGAATAAAATTTGATTTGATTTGATTTGATTCTTTGCTGTTCTGTGGATGAGCATCTTCCATTCTAGAGAAACTGTTTTGGGCTTGGGTATATGTGTTAACATGCAGAACTGGTTTCTATAATCTGAGTAGTCTAGAACAACCGTCTCCAACCTTTTGTGTTGGTAGGACTGGTGGGGGGAGGGGATGGTTCAGTGTGAGCAGCAGGTGTGTGTACTTGCAGCTTTGTGTAACCAGTGGGTGCATGGGCCTGTCGCATAAAGGAAGGTGCAAGAAAGACAGCACCCACCTCTCACAAAAGTGACACTGCACATGCATGTGCACTCGCCCACTGCTTGCACGCCTAGTTCTAAATAGGCCATAGCCTGGTACCAGGCCACGGCCAAGGGGTTGGGGACCCCTGCTTTAGAGGAAATTTCCAAGTTTATTTATTTATTTATAAATTTATATACTGCCTGTCTCCCGAGAAGGGACTCGGGGTGGTGTACAACCAACTAAAAAGAGACAATAAAATAAATATCAATTAAAAACAAAGAATTAAATTAGGTGGTTGATTCTATCAAATTAAAAATTATAAAAATTATAAAATTTAAAACCAATTATTACAAACCCCAAATAATTAATGTTAGGCCAGACCGGCCTGTTGGAACAAATATGTCTTTAATGCGCGCTGGAAGATCCACAGGTCTGTGATGGTCCGGATCTCCGGGGGCAATTCATTCCAAAGGGAGGGTGCCCCTACAGAGAAGATTCGAACCCTTGGGGCTGCCAGACAACGTCCAGGCAATGGCACCCCAAGGAGGCCTGCCCTGTGGGAATGCACTGGCCGGCGGGAGCCTGATGGTGGCAACAGGCAGTCCCGTAAATACCCAGGTCCGAAGCCATGGAGCGCTTTAAAGGTAAGAACCAATACCTTGAATCGCACCCAGAAGGCAACAGGGAGCCAGTGTAGCTCACGCAGGAGAGGTGTAATGTGAGAGCTCCGAAGAGCCCCCAAAATCACCCGCGTGGCCGCACTCTGCACCAACTGCAGCCTCTGGATGCTCTTCAAGGAAAGCCCCATGTAGAGAGCATTGCTGTAGTCTAGGCGGGAGATAATGAGGGCAGAAGTGACTGTGCGAAGAGCGCCCCAATCCAGAAATGGCCGCAACTGGAAGATCCTTCGGACCTGATAAAATGCTCACCTGGAGATGGCTGTTCCAGTTTTTCCAATCAAAGTGTAACTAGGTAATGATTCAGAAGTTTGTTTTTCACATTTTAGATCAGTTTAGATTAGTTGGTCATGTAAACCAAGACTGTGAAACTCCTGTCATCATGGTGGCGTCACGTGATGAATCAAGGCCTTTGTTTCCCCTTTGCTAAACTGGGTAGGGGCGGGGCAAGCACATGACACAGCCTGCCCATGGGCCGTGAGTCTGTCTGTTTATTTATTTTATTTGTCAAACATGTATAAGATAGCAGGTATAGGTATAACAATAAACAAACAAAGGAAATAAGTACAGATAAATGGGTAAGAACAGGGACCATAGACACGCTGGTGCGCTTATGTATGCCCCCTTTACAGACCTCTTAGGAATGGGGTGAAGTCCACAGTAGATAGTTTGAGGTTGAAGCTGTGCGGGTTTTAGGCTGTAACACAGTCCTGATGTACACAATGTCAAATTTAGAACTGTGGACAGAACTGATTGGAATTTACAGTTGGAAATCAAGGCAAGGAGATGGGGCGGTATATAAATATAATTAATAAATAAAATAAATAAATAAATAAACTATATTTTGGAGCATTTCGTAAACCATTAAATCAAATTTCTCAGAGAGAATCTTGAGAAATCTGTTAAAATCCTGATGAACATATGGAATCAAAACAAATTTAATTGCCTAAAAAATATTGCTAGCATATTCTCCTCTACATTAAAATGCAAAATATTTTATACAACCTTTTTTATGACATTCACATTATTCATGAACAGTCTCTCAGCTCAGAGGAAACCATGTTATCAAAATGAAATTTTGTCTGTCCCCAGTATTTTTCAATACAATCAGTGTACTGAATTATTGTCATCATCACTTTTCAAAATAAGTTAAGACTAACTTTAGAGACATTGTTATAATTACTGCTGGGTTCATCTATTTCAAAAACTCAAACGTTTGGGTTTTTTCCTGTTTGTAGGAAGTAAAATTTTAAAAAAGAAGAAAAAAGTAGCTGGATTTGGGGAGGGAGATAATAATTTATGAGCAAATGGGATTTGTCCATTGTCTTTTCCTCATCCTCAAATGAAAGCTCACATAGGCAGGGTAAATCATATAGTTTTCATGGTAATCATACAGTAGTGAATTGTTCTTACTATCTTACGAGCTCCTTTCCTATTTGCAGAACTCTTCTTTCTGAACTCTTCTTTCTGAATGCTGGATTGGATATCTGTACATATTTACTACTGCAAATTTAATCACACTCTGATACAAAAACAAAGAACTACCTTTTCCCTCCCCTCCCCCCCAAATTAATAACAATTAGGAAAAAAAATAATGCTTTCTATAGAAGCTTTCTAACTTGGAAGGCTTTGCCTCTCACCTACAAATGCTAACCAATTCAGGTGACAAACCAAAGTGTTCCATTTTTGAACCATGCTAGTGTACAAAGGAACAGATATTCATTTTTATGAAAGATGTGGTATATCTGGGTATCTAGTTGTATCAATGCAACTCCTATGTTGGCCTAGAATGAGCCATGATGGTGCATGGCAAACTCTGCCCACAGCCAGGAGTTTGATCCTAATTGGCTGAAGGTTAATTCAGCCTTCCATCATTCCAAGGTGGGTAAAATGAGGAGCCCAGATTGTTGGCGGCAATGTGCTGACTCTGTAAACCACTTAGAGAGGGCTGTAAAGCACTATGAAGTGGTATATAAGTCTAAGTGCTATTGCTAGAATAAGTTACTCCCAGGTAGACTCCTTATGTTGAGTCTGGCATCCTGCTCCACCATAAAACCTTCATAATTTTTATAGCAAATAGGAAAAAAGTATCTTAAAAAAAGCTAATAGAAGTATTCCAAAATCTATGCATAAATATTTCAGCTTTAATATTGTTGGTTAAGAAATGAATAGAGAAGCTGGCTTCAATATAAGCATAAAATGTCTTTTAATCATAATGTCAAAAGTTTAACCAAAAAGCGTCTGCACTTTATATTCCCACAAAAGAATGGGTGTCAAACCAATAGTAGTAATGAAGACGCCATAATGATATTGTCCAGATGTAACAGTGATGATAATAGTAACATTTTACTAAGGAAATAATCTTTCTTAAATTATCTTAAGACATGCTTGTTTGGAAAATGCAATAACCTTGATCCAGTCACAGCATAAATAGTAGAAGCAGAGAGAGAAAAAAGCCATCCAAAATTTAAAAGTTAACAAAATATTTAATACCCTCCCCTCTTTCTCTGCTTCTTTTCATAAGAGATCATTTTGAACTGACACTATTTCCATATGGGAGAGAGAGACAGTGTGTCCAATGCTAGTAGGAGAATAAGCATGATCTTCATTATTATTTTTATTTATCTATGGGAGAAAGACTTTTCAATTATATGTGGCTTCTTAAAAATGTTCCTGCTACTATGCCCTTCAATGAGATGGATCAGTTTATGGATGATCTGACTTTGCTCTGAAGAAACCTAGTATTTCAAAAAGGATGCCTACACCTAAAGTAATACTTTTGCTGCAGTACGCAGTACATGAAACTATTTTAACAGCAGAATGATTGCAGATAAAGCCCTATTCAGTAATTCCAAAGAAGCGGTACCACTTATTGCATGGGTCACTTGTAACATAATTAAAAAAAAATGTCAATTTGAGTATCCTGCACTATTAGGGATCCAGCTTCCATGGCAGCCTTTGTCTGTAAAGCATTAGATGCTCTGGTTATTTGATGTAGACAATCATGCTCTTTGGGGAATTGGGGTAACTGAAGTAACACTTTTATATGGCATATACAATAAAAATCAATAAGCTCAAATCCTCTTCCTCCAATCCAATTCTTGCAGCCGATGAAATGAATAAATGGTGCTATAACAATGAAATTATGCAATGAGCTACATTTACAATGATGAAGGCAAACACATTATATTTATTAGATTTGTTGTGGACATGAGTAGCAATTAACTGCTTTTTATAGCAGATAATCACCAGAGAGCTAATTATAGCAGGATATGAAGTTAATGATAGCTTCCTGGGGCTGAAGCTATAGGACAATATTACCATTTTACCAGTCATATGCTAAAGAGGCAGATTGTTTTTTTGCTCCCTTTGCATTCATGTCACGATTCAACAAGTCAAAATTATCTGTGAAATATAGTTCATTTACCATGGTTTAAAAAAAAAAACTTCAAAGGGATAATTCATTTTTGGAGGGAGATTTGATCAAATGATCAAACAAATCACCACTGCCCTTCCAACTATCAATTCAAAATATATAAATTTCATTGTTTCAGAAAGATTCAAAGGCAGTTTGGAGATTTGGTGGACTTTTGAAAAGTCAGCAGCAAATGAATTTCTTCATTTCATCCAACACGGCACAAAAAGATATTTAGGGGAGTGATGCCCTATTGCAAGGGTATCAACTCAAGGGCCACAAGATGGATCTGGCCCATGGGGCTTCCCTGGAAACAGTAAAGGAGTGGTCCGCAGTGCCTCTGCCAGCAAATACAGAGCTTGGGAGTCCATTTTCACTGGCAGAATGCTCAGACCACCACATGCATCTCCTGACATGAAGAGCTTGATATCAAGCTGGCCACCCTCACCCACCCATCCTGAGGTCAAACGCAAGCCTGATGCATCCCTCAATGAAACTGAATTTGACACCCCAGCTCATCACTTAGCTGTGTTTTATTAATCTGCTAGAATGTATCTAGATAGGTTTACATGAATCAGAGGGGATCACGCTGTATTCTATTATCCTTTTCTATAACTCCTTTTAGCTCTGTAACTAGTCAGTAACTCTTCAGCTTTTTAATTCTATTCTCATTCTCCCAATTTCATCAAAACAAAACTTTTTTTAAAAATCTTGTTTTATTTTTTGCTGATTTATAGGAGTTCGTATTATCAGTCCCCAAACTGGTACTTCAGTTTAGCTTGAAAAGGCATCTCTAAGAATTCTCAGCAATTTTTCAAGTTCAGGCCTAGAAAAGTCTGATCTACATAAAAGTATTTATTGAATTAGATCCTGCATGTAGAACAGCATGTGAAGAACAGCAAATAATGCTTTAATCCCAGAAAATGGACTATGAGCCGGGCCAACAAATTATTAGTTTAATAGCTTAAAAAAGTTATTAGCTTAAAAAATAGCTTTAAAAAGTTTATTAGCTTAAAAAAAGTTAGGGGCATGAAGATGGTGGTCTTTTCAGTCTTTAGCAAAAACTTACTTTTACAATAATTTTTGAAAATTTTATTTTTAGTAGAAATTGGACACTCTCAGCATTGGTCTAATGAGCCTGAAAAAAATTGTGGCGCCTTCAACTAAAATGAATCAATTCCTTAAAGTCTATGGAGATTGTCAGTCATCCAGGTGATGATTATCCCAAAGGTGCTTTTTCAAAAGTCAACTGGACTTTCTTTAGTTTTGCTTGAAGACGTTTCATTTCTCATCCAAGAAGCTTTTTCAGTTTTTCAGCAGAACTGAAAAAGTTTCTTGGATGAGAAGTGAAATGTCTTCAAGCAAAACAAAGAAAGTCCAGTTGACTTTTGAAAAAGCACCTTTGGGACAACTCCTTAAAACAAATGGACCCTCCCCCCCCCTCTATGATGGGATAGGGAGTGTTATTTTAATGAGAGAAGCCACATTTGCTCAAGGTCCAAAATGCTTCTCCCAAAATTTGCATAGCCTTCTATGGACTATTATTGAGCAAAGCTGCTCACTCTCCTTTTTGTATTCCTTCTGCTTATTTATTTTATTATTTGGATATTATTTCCATCTTAAAGGAAATGCAGGAGAAATTATTTAGAAACTTATTGTAACAAAATCCTTGAAGCTATCTGGCTGAAGCTAAACAGGATTAAAGTCTTCTAAAACATCTACCATTTTTGTCCCATTTTTCTAGAAACTCAAGCAGCTGCAGGCATTTTGATGCTTCCCCAAGAAATGCTGTGATTTAAACTTAATCAAGTCACATCTTGCACCAATTGAAATAAAGCCTTGGCGCTTTTGAAATTCAAATTCATATCAGAATTTGTCAGCTTTGAACCTTGAATCAGTCTTTACTGATTTGCACACATCAATTAGATAGATCTACTGTATCTCAAATTTACGTGTGAAACTGCATTAATTTATATTAGTCCTCCAAAACTAGAATGGTATACTTTGCCCATCATTTCCACATATAATACTATGATTAGGTGTTATAGGTGGACCAGCCAAATGAGAAATAAATAAGACTCCATAAAAGTAACTATTGTAGTCACATTAAGAAAACATTTTTTTAATTTTTAAAACGATAATGAACAAGAACAATTTTTTGTTATTAGGAAATACAATAATAAAGAAACATAATCCATATGGTTTACACAAAGTAATCTATTTACATGAAGTTTCCATATGGCACAATGTTCCATTCAATCCACATTTTAAGAGAATCCAGCCAATATCTTAGCTTGTTGAAATGAACAAAGCCACAATGTCCAGGAATAATATAATTTATCTGATGAGGATATAATACATTAATGTTATTAACCAGGATTTAGTAATTTAGTATTTCTTCTTAAAGGTGTCCCAGAAAAACTAGGTATGCTAGCAAATCAGACCTGAAATCCTTCAGATCATATAATCACACCAAAAACAGAGTGGTCATATCGTCTATTTAAACAGTATCAGAATTCTGTCTGAGATAATCAAATATTCTGCTTTCCTTCAGTTTAAAATCTAGTCAAATCTCCTGACCCAAATATCCTCTAAATCTCTCCACAGTCTTCAGAAATAAGTATCGGCTCAGTGAAAAGATGTAGAACCAGTTTCACAGTTGGATATGAGGCTTTGAGAACTTAGAAAACACTGAGAGCTTTCATCTGGAGCTTGTTGGAATTGAGATGCGGCTTTGATTCCTGTAACACTGATTCCTTAGGAACTTGATATAGGGGTGCTTTACTGCTGTTCTTTAGGAGTTTGTATATTTTCATGGGACCCTGTTTGCCTAAATATAGGCATAGAACAATTATAAAACAAATACTACAAAGATAAGGCCACACTGTAAGCATTCTTCAAATTCTATCCATCCCTGAAAATCTTCAGGGAAAGATTTCATCCTATCCCACCATGAAATGCTAAAAATGTGATGTTCAGCATTAACTATTGTTTAACTCTAATTGCCTATTTTAAGAAAACATGGTCCAATTTCAAAGCCATTTCCTTCAGTGACATGACAAAGTATATGTTCAGCCTCATCCTTATGCAATGGGTTGGATTAGTTTACACTGAGGAAGTAGGCTTATTCACAGAAATTTCAAGGAATAAAAGTTCTGTCTTAGCCTCAGATATGATTTGTTCAGCTTTCTCTAATGCCTGGGAGAAAAGTTATTGTTGGACCAAATTTGAGTGATTGAAGGTTTCCTAGCCAATATTAACGTTTTCAGGATTATAAAACACCAACATTTTTTAAATGAGGAATACATAACATTCTTTAAAAAGCAGATCCAATAAAGTAAAGATTGTAATAAGACATGTGTTAATAGTATTTTTTAATTATCCCCAGCATTTAAAACATCATTTATAAACCTAAACAGGATGTATAAATTGTTATATGTTGGCATATTTTACTAATGTCTGGGGGGAATTGTTAGAGAGAGCTGGAACAGTATTTACCCCATATGATTCTGATTGGAATATAAACTGAAATTTCAGTTTCACCAAAGTATAATATATTGACAAAGGTAGATGTGCCTTTAAATTTAAACATACTCTCTTTCATCTAAAAACCTAGTACTTTTGTTTTCCAATTGTTTCAATGTGATACCTGAAGAGAGATCTGCCTAGCATTTCCTCTTCATTTATGGTTTTACTGTTCTGACTTGACCAATGAAAATAAATGGATTGAAAACAGCTTCGTGTTATTAGGGATACACTGGCTGTTCTCCCCACAAAGTTTAGAAACACTGTCCAAACACATCTTTGGGTTTTCTTTACAGTCTTTTATTGTTTCCCCAAAAATGACAAAGTTTTAGCTAACGAAGTGTTCAAGGAGCAATTATGTGACATTCCAGGCCTTCCTTTTTCACTTCTTAAAGAGGAAAGAATGTATCTCGATATAATCTGACTAAAATCAACCTAAATCCATTGAATTTGCTGTTATTCAGATTTATCATTCAAGTTCTTTTATAGGAATCAATCTAGAAGATCCCGACCCGAATTGAGTTTCCCTCCCTCTGTATTCTCACCTAACTAGAATGCCTTTTCTTGGATAAACTAGTTTTCAAAAGGCTAGTATAACTAGGAAGTATAATTATAGATTAAAGATTTTGATGAATTTATATAACAATGCCTAGTAAATTTTAGCAAAATCTACGTTTACATTTTATTTAAACTGTAATTAATTTTGTGTTCTTGCCTAGCCTAGTGTCTTAACTCATTGGTTGGATTGCTGGGTATACACACTTTTGAGCAAGTGATGGCAAAGTCTCAGAAATACAGAACAAAAGGGCCTCTACTACTTTGCAGGGTTGAATATTTATTCAGGGTCTTCGAGTTTTAAAATTAATCTGAGGGGAAAAAATTGGACACTTATTTATCTCTACATATCCACTTACACGTAGACTTTGATTTCGATCAGGGACAGCAGTTCTGCACTGAAATTTTGGGGAAAGGGGGAATCTTCCATCTATAAAAATATAAAGACTCCAGGTCTTAATTTCTTTATTCTTGAATAAAGGTTTCAAGAAAATGGAAAATGGAAGGCTATTTATAGCATACATATAAAGATATATAAGAAAATGGATATATCTTTTTGGAATTGATTTTCTCACCTACAATCCATATATTTTTCTACGTTCAGAAATCTTGAACAACAGCTTGTGAATAGCCCTTGTCAAATGCCTTGTATTACTTCCGCACACCATTTAACAAAAATAAAAAAATAAATAACATAAATAAAAAAACAGTTCTTCCTACAGTAAATATTCATCAAGACCAAAACCTAAGTATTAAGCTCAAGCAAGGAAAAAAAAAAAAAACGCTGCAGGAAATTTCGTAGGACAGAACAATTACTTGCACTTAATCCTAACCTCTTCAATGAGTGACATTCATGCCATATTATTGTTAGCATTGCATGTTAAGCAAGCAAATTTTCAATCAACTTGTGTTGGCTTTACCACAGACACAGATGTTAGGCGGACTCCTTTGTTCATAAGGTTCTCATTATTAACTCAAACCAAGCTGAATATTTGACTGAAGGAAAGACCATATCATTGTTTTCAGATTTCACTCTATGACTTAACTGAACTACATCTGCCAGCTTTAGAAACACCAAGTAATTCTTGGCGCCAGTACTGGCGTCTCGATCTATGACTACCAGCCTAAATGCTTCAACTTGAGGAAGTTTAGTAACCATGAAAACAACATAAGAAAAACTTAAATTGTAATTAAAAATTGTTCACAGACTGACAGGGTGCACCAACATTTGCACTGTGTTGAATTTATTCCAACCCCCCCCCCCCAAAAAAAAAGCAAACAGAATTCACAATTAAAATAGGTAGGTTAGAAAAACCAGAAAGATGTTTTTATGATTTATGAAGTCTGCAACATACTTGAAACCATATTTATTTAATATGTAAGCTAGCACTATGCTGCTTGCTTCCATCTGCTTTAAATCTATTATAAGAGCTTAGGAGGCAAATATAAATATAGTTCCACTTTTCACCTTTTGCAAAGCTAACTTTAAGTGGGGAGGAAAGAATTATAGACACCTCCAAAGGTGCATTTATTGCAAAGGTGCAATAAAAAGTATTTATTGTAAAATAAAGCAAATGAACCTTCAAATTTAATTTACAAAATGATAATTATAATAATATTAACACCAAATGTTAAATTCCAATGCTAGGTTTTTAAAGCTGCAATCAGCAATGTTTTGTTTTACGTAGGAATCCTTCCTGCACAAACTATAGAAAATACTGTCCTATGATCCAATCACTATTCATTTCAGTGAAAAACATATCAGAGAGTAAATGTCAGTAAATTATTCATAAAGAGGTAGATTCAGAGATAAACTTAAGATCTAGACTATATAATTGAAATATCTACATTTATTAGTTGAATATAAAATGATATTTTATTATCCAAAGTTATTATTTTGTTAAAATACAAGAAATTATTTTCAATAGGAACATAAGAAGCCATTTAATTAAAAATGTATCTCACTTACCGTGCTGTATATCTTTCATGTCTAAATGAAGACTGGACATTAATATACCAACTGCTTGTGATCTTTTGT
>JAEANM010004166.1:0-16368 GCA_017656035.1 Myanophis thanlyinensis
GAACACTCAGGACTATAACAGGAACCACGATTGTATCTCATTCCCACCTTCCCAACTATCCCTAACTTATTTCCTATTTTGCCTTAACTTACTTGCGGTCGTGGGCAGTCACATAAGCATCTCACTGCATATCGTACTATGTATGACTGTGTATGTGACCAATAAATTTGAATTTGAATTGAAATTGGAATTTGAATGGCAGCAAATGGAGGAATAAAAGGTATTAAAGAGTTTTATAATAATATGTAGGAAAATAAATTATTTTGAATGTACAGTATGTTTAACATGGTGGTAAAATAATTTGTCATTATCTTCTTCTTTTTTAAGATTATAGGCTAACTTAGCCTATAATCTGAGATGTCCTGGTTTCAAGTACTAAGCAAGTCAATCACTACTTAACTTTACAAAAGCAGCCATGATATTTAGATGATTCCTAATTGCTAGCACCTATGCATCTCTTACAGATATATTTAGATGAATAAAGCAGATAAATTACTAATAATTCACATAGCCACCAACATCAATTTAAATAGAGAAGTTTTCATGAAGGCCTTTTAAAGATTAACAAACTATCATACATTTAATATACCCCATCTTTGTATATTCAATGTCTAGGGAATCTTATCACTTCAGTAGAATGGAGATAAAACCAACTGCTTTGAAATAATTCCCCAATGATTTAATTATCACTGCATTTTAAAGTCCAAACTTCAACAGCTGCTAACCACTTATCCTGATACAAAATTAGAGTTAGATTTATTCTATCCAGCTCAGCAGCCAACATGGTCATTTGTTATTGTGTCTCCAACACCTTGCCTGGAAAGCCCAAAGACCAGCTTTGCCATGGTGCAGCTGAGGACAGTCATTTACTTGCATAAGGTGAACTAATTAGTTGTTATAAAGCTTGGTCCTACTTCCCCTGTTACTCCCGAACACAGGGATATGATCACATACAGAAATATGAGTGTGAATATGAACACATCCACAAATTCATAATACAATACACATCCATTATACAGTAAGTAGAAGGGCAAACTGTAGAAGAAACTTTTCACAAAATCAGATAGAGATGCAGCAAGAGAAGGTAACAGTTTAGTCTTGTTATGAGCTCATCTGTTTAGCTTTTTTCAATTCTATCCCTTTTGACTGAAGAATATTCTCTCTACACAAATAAGTATACCATCCTCTGTTTACAAAGTTACCTAAATAGATGATCTCAGTGGTGGAATTCAAATTTATTTACTACCGGTTCTGTGGGCATGGCTTGATGGATGTGGCTGGGGGGTCATGTGTTTGGATGGACAACTTCTGTAAGCAGGGCAATAAAGATTAGGTTAAAAACACCAGAATGTTTTTTCCTGCCTTCTTACAGGATTAACCCTGTAAAGTGGGCAAAAACAAAAGGAGATTTTTTTCTAACAACCGGTTCTCTGAACTGTTTAGAAAATTTACTACTGGTTCTAGAGAACCTGCTAAAACCAGCTGAATTTCACCTCTGGATGAGCTCATAACAGACAAATATATTACCTTTTCTCACTGTAGTTTATTATTTCCTATACAGAAAAGTTTTTATTTAATGTAACCTTTTCTTCATTAGCTGATTTTTTATATCGATACTCAGAGTTATGGAAATTCACATCTTTCAAAAAGCCCACAACTTTCTCCCTGTCAAATGCTAAAAGCAATGGCACAGAAAGATGGGTGGCATTATTAATTTCAACAATGGTCTGATACTCTAATGCTAATACTTTGAGAGGTTAGTTTTTAGAACTATGATTCATTGTTTGCTGAAACTGTGCTTCTATTTTAAAGGAACTCATATTCCTGTAAATTTAGATTTCCTTAGCAAAAACAATAAAATCCTTTAAAAAAGGTATATTTCCTATTTAGCACTTTTTACAAAGCAACTGATGAGAAATCTGACCAGTTAGAACTTTCAGACAGACCAACTTTAGGACTTCCAAATAAATTGAATTAAGAAATATTGATTGCAAAAAGTTGCATTTTTTTTTCACAAAAGTACCCACCAAAACATTCAATCTGTCTTTTATTGAAAGAAATGTGCTTGCAAACAATGTGTAAATAGGAAAAGGGCAGAGCAGAATATATGTATGTTAAAATGCATACAACTGAAGATACATACATTTAAAAATAAAGTATGGATACTACATAGAACAGAAGGCAAACTACTTGCAATTTGAAAACAAAACAAAACAAGTCCGACTAAAATCGATAAACTAGTCCAACTCCACATCTAATCAGAAGTTTTCATTCTGGTTAGGTTTTACTCATAAGGTCACAATCCAGAAAATATACCCATCTGAGACAAATGGTCTCTAACTAATTGTGCAGGCTCAATCTTTCCTTCTTCCTTCAGAAACCCCATCTACTTGAAGCTTCTTCTCATACCAGACTACCTTTGTCCTAAGATCTTCATAGACCATGAGTCAATTCCTTTTCTTAGAGGTTCATATGTAATTATAATGGTGAGAATTATTAATTTTGGTGATAGTCGATTTTCAAAGACCATTTTTATTATATAAATTATGTATATACTTATATAATAGGCTGACCATATTTGATAAACAAAAAAAGAGAATGGGGGGCATCGGTGGGGGGGGCGTCGGCCGGGGGGGCGTCAGCGGCGTCATTGGGGGTGGGGCGTCGGGAGGGCGGGGTGGCGGCGGCAACAGGGGCATTTCGGTGGTGGCAACGGGGGCATTTCGGCGGCGGCAACGGGGGCATCGGCGGCGGCAACGGGGGCATTTCGGCGGCGGCAACGGGGGCATTTCGGCGGCGGCAACGGGGGCATCGGCGGTGGCAACGGGGGCATTTCGGCGGTGGCAACGGGGGCATTTAGGCGGCAGCAACAGGGGCATTTTGGCGGCAGCAACGGGGGCATTTCGGCGGCGGCAACGGGGGCATTTTGGTGGCGGCAATGGGGGGGCGGTGGGTGGGGACTTCCCTTCGCCGGAAATCGACCACAAATAGGCTGAGAAGCAAGAAGTTTGTTCCAGGACTTCTTGCTGGAGCTTCTCGCTTTTCTCCATTTTCCCGGACATGACGTCGCCACTTTTACGTCCAGTCCGGGGCGTCCGGGTAAATTTATAAAATTTATAAAACCCGCCCGGACGCCCCGGACAGGATGTAAAAAGAGGACATGTCCGGGCAAAAGAGGATGGTTGGTCACCCTATTATATAATGAGTTCAGTATTTTTTTTAATATCAAGGAAAAATATATTAGTTTTTCTGTCTCAGAAGGTAAAGCACTGTTTGGCTCAGGAACAAAGCAAGATCAGGTCCAGAAGGTACTGGCCAATGGGCATAGCAGGAATCTAGGCCACCAGGAGAAGCTGAAAAATATTCCATTTCCGCACATCCTCCAAGAAAGCTGCATTGACTCTATACTCCATATTCACTATTTACTAGCTATTTACTATGCACCTTGATTTCTATCTCCTGTCAGTTTGCTATTATAATTTGCTACTATAATATAATACTTTTTGCCACTTGGCTGCTGGCTGTCATCGCTATCTCTTCTTCACCTTTTAGAAAGCATCTGGTAACTTACTGTTGCTCTCACTAATCACATTATGTCATTTGATAATCTGTAAACCTGTTACTTATATTTAAGAATGAAGCATGAGTCGTTCATGGACTTAAAACTGCTTTGCTTTTAACCTTCTGCCTCTCAATTCAGGCAACTTTTAGATGTCTGGACTTCAATTTCCAGAATTCTTCAGCTAGCATTCTGCAGTTATTTGCTAGAAACAAATCCAATATAAAAACAGATTTGTAATTATTTTTGCAATATTTCTGCCTATTTCTTGCAATTTATCAACTATCAGATGGTCTGGTCACATTTACAATGTTCATGATTTAATTAGTGATTGTTTACTAATATTTACAAGCCTAACCTTTATAATCCAAACAATCTTACACTGTAGAAAAAATAGGCTTTTTGTCTCCTGCCTTTCATTGTCCTTCATTAAATCAGCAAAAAAACCTTCTATATTGCTGGGGAAACTATTCTTAATCCTGACCCAGTTTACTACTCAGTCATTGCAGATCTGAGAAGATAATTGTCTCTCCACAACCAAAAACAGGCACATAGTCTTCAGGTACTGTAAGTTGGATATTTTACCCAAGTTCTGAAAGGCACAAACGGGGTGAAAGGAATTCCCTTTCAAACGCAGCAACTGAGCTGGTAATCCTACAGGAGCAGCTCAAATCATCCACTCGGCCTAGTCAGAATGAGGCCAAGTGCTGCTGTTCCAGCTGACCGAGTGATTTAATCAACCTTGCTGTGTCCAGCGCGAATGGGGCAAACAGCTTGGAGGACGGTGGAGATGATCGCGGACGATCGTGCCACAAGATAGGAGATCGGGACCCGGCCCTAGACAACCGAGGCCACTCTGATGCGCTCAGGAGCTTGCCACCGATGCCGGGGCAGCGCTCAAACGGCCGTTCGGCCTTTCACGCTAACCCGGCTCCGTTACTCCATTTTTCACCCATGTTGCCTCAATAGCGAATTTTGGGATTATTTACAGACAGTCGGCTGGCCAATTACACTCCCTCCAGGGACTGCTTTGTAACAGAGCGGCTATTATTGCCTGCATCACACGCGGCCGAGCCTCAGCGGCAGAGGCTGTCCCGCCTGCCATTTTGGAGATGTTTTCTGACGAATTTTCCAGGGCAAATTCATTTACCTTATCGCAGCGGCCGGGGAAAGGGACTGGGACCGCAGCCCTACCAAGCTGTGGCTCCCACGGCATTGCTCAAGGCCCGACCGAGGCTGTGGGTGGCACGCATCCAGGAGAACGCTCCCCTAGAGCCATTTTTTTTGCTGGCAAGACCCTCTTCTGACGGCCGCCATTTTGAGCGCGATCAGCAGGGTGAAGCAAGGATCTGCCATTTTGGTCGGCTTCTTCTTCTTCTTCAAGGCCTGGTTTTCTAGTTACAATTTACTCCTGAGTCACCTCCAACACTTTGGTCCAGAAGCCAGATATTCCTTCAGGCATGGCCCTAACAAGGCAGAAGGGGATAATTTTACTTTTCTTTGCTTTGTCATCCAGGCACAATGGATACCAATAGCCAGAACCCTACAAGGGCACTATCTCCGCAACCTGGTCGCAAGTGTACCAGGAAGAGGAAACATATCACACCAGTGGAGTCCAGGAGCAAGAAGCTTCCCAGGACCTCCTCGGCCAGGGACAAGGATGCGCTTCAACACCAGAAGGCGCTGGACAAGCGATGGGCGGCCTCCAGGAACAACCAAATGGCTTTTGCACAGCCCGAGCCTGGCTCCAGACTGCTATCGCCTCTGGCTGGAGAGCACACCCAATCAGCCCTGTTGCCCTCTCCATCGCCAGAACCGCAAGCAGAAACAGAACAGGTAGCGACTCAGGAACTGCTAGATTTCCAATCGACAGAGGTCCAAGAGGTTCCACCCTCCACAACAGTTCCTACAACTAATGTGGCTTCATCTGACCTCTCTTCGTCATTGGCAGGAATGCAGGCCTCGCTGATGAGTCAGATGAAGGACCTCTTTTCCGCAGCACTCAGCAGCAGAGTACCATCCAAAGCGGGGCTGCAACTAGTGGGACTGGTTCACATCACCAGCGGCCACTTCCATCAACAGGCTGAGACAGAGAGGTGGACCACTCCCCCTCTGGATCCGACAGCAAGTCAATCCACTCGGGGGAGGAGGATCGGCTCTTATCTGACGATGGTGAGGACTACTCAGAGCCCCAGACTTCTTCAGGCCTCTTTCGCCCAGCCTTATTCAAGACTCTTCTGAACAAGGCTAAGGCCATCACCTTTCTATCTGACAAGACCGACGCAACCACCGATCTGGCGCAGCCATCTCTTAAGGAGACGGCTCAACTCCTCCTGGCACCACAAACTACAACACCTGAAGAGGTGCCTGCCCCACTGCTGATCACAGATCTGGTGAGCAAGCAGTGGGAAGTCCCGGCAGCAGGCAAGCCTCCCTTAAACTCTGAAAAGAGGTTCTATAATTTACCTTCGGCCTTTGCCTCAACACTGGATCTGGCAGTGGTAGACGAGCCAGTGGTGGCGTTAACAACCACCAGCACTATAGTGACCAACCCAGTGGACGCACTGCGACCAGAAGAAAAGTGTTTGGAACAGGTGCTTCGCCGGGGTCACCAGTCAGCAGCATGGGCTCTGAAAGTGGCGTCTTCTGCTTCTTTCTTCAATTGTGCCACGTTGCTCTGGCTCCGCCAGCTCCAGGTTCGCCTTTCCACGGAAGATGTGAGACTCCATCAGGATGTGAACAAGATTATGGCCACCGTTGAGTTCTCAGCAAACGCGACACTCCATGCGGCAAAGTTTGCAGCACGGGCAATCGGATCATCCATGGTAGCAAGACGGTTTCTATGGCTGAAAAATTGGCAAGCTGACCAAAAACAAAAATGGAAGCTAGCATCATCGGCCTTTCAAGGCACACAGCTCTTTGGAAATTCTCTGGCATCTGTTCTTTCTGAAACTAAAGATGGCAAGAAGAAGATGACCTCCGGTTATAGGGCTTCGGACCGTAAGAAAACTTCTTCTTTTCGGAGGCAGAGTTTCCGCACCTACGAGGAACCGTCAGGCAGCAACCAGAGATTTCCCTCTTACTGGCAAGATTCCATTTATCGTCAAGACTACATGTACAGGCAAGACCATCAGCCACAACAGCAACGCCCCTTTCGAGGCAGACAATCGGCGTATAATAAGAAACCCTTTCACAACACCAGGGGACGTCAGTACAGACGCTCCAAGTGACTCTGGATCCCACCTTCCCATTGGTGGGCGCCTACGGCATTTCGCCGACCAATGGGATGCTACCACGTCAGATGTCTGGGTGAGACAGACAATACGACACGGCCTTGTGTTAGAGTTGGAAGAGATGCCACCAGCCAGATTCATCGAGTGCCGGCCTTCAAGGGATCCCCAACAGAGAACTCTCATGCACAACGCCATAGACCATCTCGTCACCATAGGTGCCATCATCTCGGTACCAGAGGAGTTTCAAGGCAGGGGCTCCTATTCAAGCCTTTTTGTGATACCCAAACCCTCGGGCGGATGGAGAGCCATCCTAGACTTAAAACAGCTCAACTTTTACATAAAGTACCGCAGATTCAAAATGCACTCACTACAGAGCATCTTATCACTTCTGCATCAGGGAGATTTTCTCTCCTTGCTGGATCTAACGGAGGCGTACCTCCACATGCCGATCCACCCAGCCTATCAATGGTTTCTCCAGTTTGCCTATCTGGGGGTACATTTCCAATATCAGGCACTTCCGTTCGGCCTGTCATCGGCCCCGAGAGTCTTCACAAATCCTGGCTGTCCTCATGGCGCATCTACACCTGATCCTGGTTCGGGTACATGCCTATCTGGACGACATCCTCATCCAATCACACTCGCTCCAAGTGGCCCACAGGCATCTTCAGATAACTATCCAGACACTGAGAGAGCACGGATTCTCCATCAATATGGAGAAGAGTCATCTCCAGCCCACCACTTGCTTGCAACACTTGGGAGTGATAATCAATACTCAGCAGGGTCGAGTGTTTCTGTCCAAAGACAGAAAGGACAGTCTAGCATCTCTGACACATCAGGTCCTTCAACAGCCGAGGACGTCCCTTCATCAGCTCTCCCAACTGCTCGGCAAGATGGTGTCGTGCTTCAATATCGTGCCATGGGCTCATCTCCACTCTTGACTGTTACAATGGTTCCTGCTTCCTCATCAACGCAGCAACAGCAGCTCATCCTCCCGCAGAGGGCAGATCCCGCTGGCAGTGTCACTTTCCCTCCGCTGGTGGGGATCCTTGAAAATTGATGAAGGTTGCTCCTTCTGGGAGCCGATCAGGATGACAATAACTATGGACGCCAGTCTCCAAGGTTGGGGAGCCCACCTGAATCAACATGTCGCCCAGGGACAATGGTCTCAGTCAGAACTTGCACACAGTATCAACTGGTTAGACCTGAGGGCAGTTCGCCTGGCTCTCATTCACTTCCAGACGATTGTCGGCAGATGCCATGTGCTAGTTCTGATGGACAACATTGCCGCCAAGGCACACATCAACCACCAAGACAGTACCAGGTTGCATCGGATGATGATGGAGGTGCGTCGCTTGCTCGCGTGAGCGGAAGAGCATCTCCTGTCCCTGACGGCGCAGCACATATTGGGAATAGACAATGTTTGTGCGGACTGGCTCAGCAGAGCAGTTCTGGATCACACCGAGTGGGAATTACACCCTCACCCGTTTCGGCAAATTCAACGGCGATTTGGCAATCTGGTAGTAGACCTATTTGCCAATCAACACAACTCCAAACTGGACAGGTTCTTTGCACGGTATCCGACATGGGGGGCGGAAGCGGTAGATGCTCTCCACTCTCCTTGGCCGCGGGGTCTTCTGTATGCCTTCCTTCCCCTTTCCCTCCTTCCCAGGGTCATCAGGAAGGTATGAGAGCAGTGGGCGCAGATCGTTCTAATTGCCCCTTATTGGCCAAAGTGACCATGGTTTCCAGAACTTCTCCATCTCTCAGTAGAGACACCGTGGATGCTACCACTGTCTCCTCCTCCACTGTCTCAGGGGGCGGTCCTGCATCCAGATCCGGGCTGGCCCAACCTAGCCACCTGGAAACTGAGCACTTGGCCCTAGGCAGCTTCCAAGTCTCTAATAGAGTAATAACAACCATTCAGGCTTCCCACAGACCTTCTACAACTAGAATCTATGAGACGACTTGGAGGGCATTCAGTGCCTGGTGCTCTAAACATTCTCTGAGTCCGACTACACCTTCCATAGCTCACATACTCGAGTTCCTTCAGGATGGGTTGGACAAGGGCCTTAAGTCCAACACATTGCGTAGGCAGATAGCGGCAATTGCCTCAGCCGTAGACGGCACTTCAGGCATACCGCTCTCCAGACATCTGGTTGTGACTAGGTTTTTGAGGGGGGCGGCTAACCTGAGTCCGCCGATCAGTCATCACTATCCTACGTGGGAGCTTTCTAAGGTGTTAGCAGCTGTCACTCAGTGTCCCTTTGAGCCTCTAAATTCGGCGCCATTGAGATTACTGTCGTGGAAGACAGCTTTTCTCATGGCTATAACAACAGCCAGGCATATTTCTGAGATCTCCGCTCTCTCAGTCAGAAAGGAACTATGTGTCTTTCATGCGGACAGAGTCGTCTTACGTCTTGACCCCACCTTTTTGCCTAAAGTTAATTCTGCCTTCCATAGAGGTCAGGAGGTCATACTGCCAAATTTCTGTCCAGATCCGGGCCTCTCCCCAGAGGGTCTCTGGCACACCTTAGATGTGTGTAGGGCCTTGAAGTGTTACATTGAGAACACCCAATCAGTGAGACGCACAGAGGCCTTGTTTGTGCAGTTTCACAGAACGAGGTTAGGACAGAAACCTTCGCCCACCATTATCGGGCGGTGGCTTAGGGGTACTATAGCCTTAGCCTATGAAACGCAGGGGTTTCCGTTGCCTACATGCATTACAGCACATTCGACGTGGAGTGCGGCCACTTCGGCTGCCTGGGCGTCTCAGGCACCCATTGAACAGATTTGTTGAGCAGCAACTTGGTCGACCCCATCTGCATTTATAAAGCATTACAAATTGGATGTGGCAGCTGATGCTGCTTTTGGCAGACGGGTTCTGGAAATGGTGTTCGCGCCAGAATAAGTGGTTTCCCACCCTTCAGTACAGTGACTTTGATAAGTGCAATCATTGGATTGTCTCTTCACAATCAATGGAGAAGGGGCATTGTATACTTACGTGATACGCTCCTTCTCGTTGAGTGAAGAGACAATCCAGCCCTCCCGTAAATTGGGTTTGGTAATTCTGGCTCGGTGTTTGTCAGTTTAACTCCATTTTATACATTATTTGTTCTGGTACTTCTGTTTGTACTTAAAATAAAGGAAGTTTTGGTCAATTAATGTGTTTTCAGTTTGCTCCAGCACAGAGGCAAGTAATACTTACGAGCGTTAAGGAGAGACTTCACTACCTATGACTTCGTAGAAACTGGGTCAGGAGGGCGGGCCTGGCCTGTTTTATCTTTTTAACTCAGTCACGTGGATCTGTGAATGACAGGTGATTTCCCAATCATTGGATTGTCTCTTCACTCAACAAGAAGGAGCGTATCACGTAAGTATACAACGCCCCTTTTCCTCCTGCCCTACCTATTTTAGCTGGAACTATAGAAGAGATTAATACCTGGCTATCACACAGAACCAGCTGCCTGAAAATTCCTGCCAGCATTTTCCAAACAGGCTGATCACCTTCTTGTTTCTGACACACAAAGGGCTGGCAGTTTTTTGGAGCATGCTAGATCTGTGTTTAAAAAAACAGGAGGAGCTGTCTCTTGAAAGCATGTTAGCCCTATCCTGTAGAGAAGGCACATTTAAGTCCATTATCACTCATGAATACATTAGTGCAGAAGTGTAAAATTCAAGGCCTGGGGGCCAGATCCTGCCCGTGGGGTGCTTAGATCTCGCCCTCCAGAGCTCCATTTTCATTGGCAGAGGGTTGCAGGAGGCTGTTGCAGCTACAAATGGAGCTTGGGGGCCTGTTTTCACTGTCACAGTGCTCGGGCCTTCACAGGCACACCCAACATGAGTGACATTGAGTTGGCCACGCCCACCCCAAGCCCCCAAGGTCAAACATAACCCTGATGCAGCTCTTAATGAAATCGAGCTTGACACCCCTGCATTAGTGGTTTTACACTGCTGACAAAGACTAAGACCACACTTAAATAAAATAACATACGGTACAAACTTTTCCTGTTTGTATGACTTTTGTGCAGTGGCTCAATTTTGCCTGATCCTATGTCATAGTGCCTTTTTTGGCAGCCAGAGCCCTTTGTTGCTATTTTCCTGTAGAAGTAGATAGAAATGGAACTTGTTATTTATCACTTCCTCTCATTTCATCTCTTACCTATACCTGGTAATCCGACTGGTAGGTCAGAAGTACAGAGACTGACCTGTATATATGCATGCATGTGTATGTGCCTGCTCTTCCAATTTCCCTAATGGAAGAGCTTTTTCCTACTTTATCCCATATCCCTCCTCCAAGCTTGCCATCTGCCAACTCAATTATTTTTGAACATTCATTATTTCAAAATACCCATTTATACTTGCCCAGTCCTGTCCTTCCACCTCTTAAAGATAATGATTGGTGAAAGACAGAACAAACACAGCTGACTCCACCAATCAGTTTCCTTAACTTTTTACACATAAAACCTGTAACACAAGTCCCACTTGCCACTTTGTTACTGAGACAGAATAGGACTCCGGGATGAGGCAACTACTTTTATGCTGGCATGCCGTATCCTTCTGTTTACTCAAGGGCTCATGGATTGCTCTCTTTAATGTGATTGCTTGGACCTGTCCTGCCCTTATAATTTGCTGTATTCTACTATTGCCATCAGGTGGCAGCAAAGTCAGTCTTCATTTGACTGTTTATAATATATCTACTTACCCTTGGCTACCATGTGGGTTTTTTGAAATTTGGGGCAAAGCAATGATAAATCATCCAGGTGGATAAAGTCTTTTTGGACGGCAAGTCCCATTTTCCCCAACTACCAAGCTCATGATGTGTAAGAATATGGGAACTGTAGTTTGACCTATGCAAAGCACAACAGCCTGCAGAATTCTTTTTTAAAGCATGCCGAACCCACATTTAGATGTTCTTTTTATGCTCATTATTGATCAGTCAGTACAATTGTTTTAGCATTCATACTATTTATCGTATAGCTGCTCCCTCAATGTGACATCTTCTGGTGGAAGGCTGTCATTATGAGAGCAGCAAAGAGCTTTTTAACCCTCTTCCTTATTCAAACTGCCAAGTCCCTTTAGCATTCTCTGACAGACATCAATGAGCAATGGTAACCGAGTTGCCAGTTTCAATCCCAATTTCTCCGATTAAAAGAGAGCCTACATGAGATGCTTGGCAAACTTATCAGATTGAAAAAGCATGCTGCATCACCATGTCAAAGTTGACTTTACTAAGATTTCAGTCAATCAGAATAGAGTTGGAAGGAACCTTCGAGGTCTTCTAGTCCAACCCCCTGCTCATTTGTATGAAATTTATGTGTCTGTAGTATATATTGTATATAATGTAGTATATCTTTCAAAATAAGTACACAGTTTTCTTATGAAGTACATGATACAAATACAAATACTTGACACCTGATGATCAATCTTTCTGGGGAACACTTGTCATGATGGTTAACTTGATTTTTTTTCATTGTAGTTGCTCATGGATTTAAGTCACAGGTGTATCATATGAACAGAATACATAGAATAATAATAGAGTTGGAATGTCTTTTAGTCCAATCACCTGCCCATGGCAGAAGTTCCTATACAAATGACTGTCCAAACTTCTGGAGGGGCTCTGATCTGCTGATTGATTGTTCTCATTAACAAGAAATTTCTCTTTAATTCTAAGTTGGCTTTATCTTAAGATTCCATCTGTTCCTTTTTGTCTTGCTCTCAGATGCTTTAGAAAATAGGTTGCGCCTCTCTTTTCTGTGACCAATAACAACCAACTTGAATTGATGAGTCTAGATCAGGGGTGGGCCATTATGTCTCCTTCATGACTTGTGGACTTCAACTCCCAGAATTCCTGAGCCAGTATGGTAGTATAGTATTCCTGAGAATTCCCAGAATTCCTGAGCCAGTATAGACCCTTGGTCTATATCACAGGTGTAAAACTTACTGGGTCACGTTACTGTCACATGATGTTTCACAACATTTTTCCCCTTCACAGCTGGGATAGGCGTGGCCTGTATGTGATGCATCTGGCCCATGGGCTGCCAGTTTGACACCCCTGGTCTAGATTGATGAATTTTGAATATGCCTTCAGCTGTAGAGTAATGGGGGATAGCTGAGCAATCCCTCTCTGCAACTCATTAGAAATGGAACAGCCTCTCTCCTGTCATGATGTTTTCCTGGAAAACTGATGATGGATGAGGCCATAAAGCAGTATCCTTCAGCTCTCCAGTCATCTAGGTTAATATGACTCTGTGTATATTATGGCAGGAATTTGGTAACTCCTTAAAATGTGGTCCATTTTTTATCAGATCAGCTAGGGTCCATCTTTAGCCCTATTGGATATCTTTCTTTCAATACTTTAGCTATTTATTTATCTTGTAACACTGTGACTATTCTAGATCAAATTGAATGCAGTAATGGATACTAGTTCACAACTGAAGATCAATATTTTGGAAGATACCCAGAGATGTACCAAAATATATCTGTTAGAGGAGTATTTGATTTTGGGGGGTATTTTAGGTTTATACCCATTGCAGATAACAGCATAAAAGATCTTGGATGTGCAGTTATGGATCAAAAGAAGGAAGCCATCCTTGGCAATCACTCTTAATTGCACTCTCTGGCTGAGTAAGTCTTCTTTGATTATGGACTCTCTCCACCTACTGGGAAGCAAAGAATGCTCAGCCTCACAAAAAGTTTCACTGAAGTTATATAATATAGTTCTGGATCAAAACAGACCAGACAAAATATAATATGTTAATAAATGGCTGCTAATTCTGGTTGGTAACAGCATATGCTAAGCAATACTCAGTCCCAGTAGTCTGTGTGTGTGTGTGTGTGTCCATATATATTTACTCAAATGTGCACAATAAAACTACATATATGATAGAAAAGGCTTAATTGCACAAGGTTAAATGACAATGAAAAAGTCATTTTTAACAACCACATAAACCTGGTGTGAGATTTATGTACTGTATAATCTTGCTCTGCAAAAAATTACTTTCAAATTATGAGATTAAAATACAAGTATGCAAAACACTGAAGTTAATTGCTCAGTGTACCATTTCCCTAACATCCTGTCCAGATTCTGAACTTTATACGCCACGATCCCAAAGTTTTTATTCTCTGAGATTCCTGGGAATGGATGAATACCATTAGACAATTCCAAAAGGGTTTATTAAGTTTATGCTTTTTCAGACATCCCTTGTTCTGAACTTTTGAAAACTGGGTGCCACATCTGGCTGTTGGCAAAGACATAGCTTGTCTTCTAAGCTTTTCCAGCCTAGTGCACACCATATGAGCTGGACTACTGTTTGGAGCATTCTAGACCTTCATGGCTACAGATGGTGAAGACCAACTTATCAACAGATCATTAAGTTGGAAAATATGTGTTATGTGTTCAATACTTGGAGCACAGTAAAGGAAGAATTGCTAACTTTTTTTTTTTTTGCTTTAAGCCCCCCTCCCCATCCCCCTCCTTCTCCCATGTATAGGTCTGGAATGCTTTTGTCATATTACTGATGATGGCTGTACCCTTTTTTAAAAAAAGCATAAATATAAAGTTGTCTGCCACTCTTGTAGTTTGGTCACAATTAGGTCTTTGAAGTCTCTCTGGTGAACGGGGCCTGCAGTGTGACATTGTTCCAGCTGTATGCACTGTCATTGCTCTCCTCCCAGCTCTGCCCTGTCCTGAGCTATCTCATAGTTATTGGATGTTCATTTTCTGTAACCCAACCCAGCCTGACCAGCCTGAGATGAAGTTAACTATGTCTGTCCCTCGCTGATAAGCTGAGGTATGAACTTTTGTGAAACTGGTTCTTTATCATGGACTGAGTCCTGCCAGTTCTCCCATTCATTGAGCTCCTTTTAAACATCAATATTCAAAGTGTACAAGGTGGTCTTTATCTTCCTTTAAAAAGCTTAGGTAGAAAGAAGCCTGTCTTGGAGACCAGCAATAGTTTTTGTATTTTGTTTTTTTATCCTGTGTTAATTTGGCTTCCGTAAACTAGGACAGTCTTTCTTTTGTTTCCCCAGCATAGCCAACTGAGACTTTTAAGAATTACACTAGAAACATAGTCAGAAGAGGGGCAGGATGAGTAAAGGTTGCCACAGGATAAGATGAATCCAATTTTGAGTTGGTATTACCTCAGTGAAATTGTGTGCTGTGATGTCATTGTAAAACTGAAGGAAAGCCTCAGGGCAGATTTCACAAATCTAATCATTTAAAGGGATTACATGAAGGTGTAGAACATGTTGAACATATACTGGTAATGAATTTAATAATACATAAGTAAACATTGGGAGGATTTTTACTCCATGCAAACTTAGAGATCTCTTCCACACTAAATGTTCACACCAATCCTGAATTAACTCCCTCCTTCCATTATTCCATACTGCTGTTTGTTTGTAGTATCAGAGCCAATTTTCTTCAGGGTTAACTGCAGTAAACTTTGGGGATGTGCCATTCCTGTGTTGTCTTCTGGGCGCTGAGTTACAACTGACCTGATAGGTCCTTTAAATGGAATGTTGGCTTGGCAGCTTTGCATCTGCCTTAATCCCAGTAGACCAAACTAATCAGTGAGGATAAATTTGTAATAAGTCCTGAGAGGAGACTAATGAAATAGGTTCAGCTGGTTGGTTTTTTTCTTGTAGTGGTTCTTTGGAGAAGCTATGAGAATTGTTATGGTTGTTGCTATGCCATATTGGAGCAATGTGGTGATATTTGTCCTTGTTCTCAATGTTTTGGGTCAGGAAATTTAAGGCTGTTGCTGTACATTTTTGAATTGCATTTGAGAGACATGAGAGTAGAATAGATGGCAGTATGAAAGTGCCATAGTCCAAAATCAAGAAATTATACTAAATGTAGTGTTGCAGTTCCATTGCTAAAGAGGCAATAGAAAACAGCAGGGATTTGGCATTGATGATCATGGTGGTTAACCATACCAGTTCAGCAGGATATGATATGAACAAGCTACAATGACATGCTTACCAGACTTGTCTCTTTTTCCTTATCTCTCTCCTCATATATACATAGCCTTAGATATTTTTCTTAAGGCAAAAATAGTACCGTATCATTGTAAGGACTGAGCATTCTTAATGCACTTTGGAAAGTGGAATCTGATCTTTGAGTTATGAAGTTCTTTGTAGATTTGAAGTTTACCTGCTGGCAATTGCAATAAATAGAGAGGCTAATTGTGAGAAAGACTAGCCAATTGTTTGATCTAAGCTGGAATTACCCTCACTATTTGTAAAGCAAAAGGAAAAAGGAAGCTTGGGTTAGGGAAGTATATTTCAAGACAGGATAGCAATGGCTGTTTCCAGAGAAATATAGTCAGAATGGTAACCATCTTGAGTACCTATAGGGCACTCTGAGCAACATAAGAACTCAAAATGTTTATAAAAATAATGGATCTTTTTCAAGGTGCTAGATTTCACAAAAACCTTTCAAATACGTCATTAAAATATGAAAACCTTTGAGGTTGGATATAAGCTGGATGGAAGTATTTTACTGTGGGATAATGGACTACAGCTTCCTTCCTTCCTCCCAACCAACCAACCATACATACTTACATGTAAACA
>JAEANM010004167.1:0-21199 GCA_017656035.1 Myanophis thanlyinensis
GAATAGAATAGAATAGACCAAGTGTGATTGGACACACAAGGAATTTGTTTTTGGTGCATATGCTCTCAGTGTACAACAAAGGAAACTACATTCATCAGGAATCACAAGATACAACACTTGATATCTCACTTGAAGTAGGATGAGCAGAACAAATTAACATTTATAGAAACCATCCTATTCCTTCTTTGATTGTATGAATCTTTATATCCAGAAACTGGGGAAGGGGGCCAACCAATATGAGAATTTCCTTGCATAGCTCACCATGCATGTCCAAATTTGGAGAGAAAGAAGGACAGTACTCTCAATTTTCACTTGCATTTGCAGTTTCACTCTCTCTGCTCCTTCATGGGAAGTGTTTTCCCCTTTGATTCCATAACAAGATAAAGTAATGCTGGTATCCCCAATTAGACGTTAACTATTTAATGCTAAAGGGTACTTATACTGAAAAAGAAAAACAACAATCACATTTATTTAAACTCAAACTCCTCCAAAAGCTAAAACCTATAGTACATGATCTTCCAGAGAGATATCCACTGAAATAGACCATAGTAATGACGACTCATCTAGGTAAATTAAACTGCAATAGCATAGCCAAAAAAATCCAGAAAGAAAATTAACTGTATTTTTCATTCTCAAAATATTAAAACAGCAGTCCAAAAAGTTGGCATAAAACTCCTGATAAAGCTCTTTTAAAGGTGAGAGCAGTGCAAACAGCACAGGGTGAATGCAAGCTAATTGTTTTCATCAGCTTCGTTGACTAAAACACACATTCATTGTGTCTGCAGAACAATCGTTTTAATGTTTATCTGATTAGAAATCAATGATGTTACCTTCAGCTCGTGTTTTTGCTTTAGTTGCTGAATCTCTACTCCTCCTACTGTGTTGGTCATCAGATCTTTCATCTTTTTCTCATAGTGCTCCTTTAAACGTGTTAGGTCATGAGAGAGCTGCGGTATACAAAAAGATACAATCTTAAAATTTAAAGTGATTGGGCTTTATGTGCATAAACTGGGGGGTGGGGGTGCTGATGAGAAAAAAAGAATAGCAATGTTAAAAAAATGATGTATTTTGCTCCTGAAGTTCATATACAGGTCGTCCTTGACTTACGACCACAACTGAGCCCAAACTTTCTGTCTCTAAGTGAGCATTGCCCCATTTTACACCATTTCTTGCCACAGTGAAGTGAATCACTGCAGTTCTTAAGTTAGTAACATGATTGTTAAGTGAATCTGGCTTCCTTGCTGACTCTGCTTGTCAGAAGGTTGCAAAAGGTGATCACATGACACCAGGACACTGCAACCATCATAAATACAAGTTGCCAAGTATCCAAAGTTTGATCATGTGACCATGGGGATGCTGTAAGAAGAAGCAGTTGGATGTAATAGGAATGGGATATTTAAGAAATATATACAGCATATGGTAGAGAACCAATTTGGTCTAGTGGTTAAAGCAGCGGGCTAGAAACTGGGTGACGGGGAGTTCAAGTCCCACCTTAGCCATGATAGCCAGTTGAGTGACCTTGGACCAGTGACACACTCTCTCTCTCTCTCAGACCAACTGGTTTCACGGGGTTGTTGTTCTTGTGGGAAAAATAGGATGAGGAAGAAATTCTTAATAGTCTGTGTTAGTTGCCTAGAGTTATGTATAAAAATAATAAAGGTGGGATGCCAATAAATAAAAATAAATATAGTCTTTAGTTATGGCCTTAGATCAATTATTAAAGGGGCACTACAGCAATGTATATATTATCTGTTACTTCAATCTGCTCCAATCTGGACTAATTTGTTATGTGATAGGGTATATGGCTATGGTTCTCTTTCATAAAGAAGAAAACATTCGGCTTAGTTAAAAAGAAAGCCAAGCTCTGTAACGTGATGTAATGTTGGCGCAGCCAACATTAATTATACAGTTAGCAGGTATAGAGATCTCTGTTAGCTTTTTGCCATGAAAGAGATGGGAAGGAAAATTGTGGATAAGAACCACTTTAGACACCGCTTTCTTATGATTCCTGACAAATGTACCATTTCCTTTAATGTACACTGAGAGCATATGCACCGAAGACACATTCCTTGTATGTCCAATCACACTTGGCCAATGAAGTATTCTATTCTATTCTATTCTATTCTATTCTATTCTAATCTAATCTAATTCTATTCTATTACAGAATTATCAAATGAAAATCACTGGAACTAAAATACACCTTGCTTGACCCCTTTTTTTATAAAGTTCCAAGAGCCGAGTGGATTTGGCTGTCTCTTCTGATTTTCATCTTGGGAGAAAGCATTTTAATTAGGAATTAATTACCACTAGTCCCTCAAATAATGTTTTAATTTCTACTTAAGCCTTTCTTTAAGGATAAACTTGAACACTTAAGATGCAAGAATGCAGAGGGCAATTGGTATACTTCTATACTAGACAGCATAAGAGGAGACATTAATCTCCTGTAAATCTCACTTGCTTCTCAGTGTGTGTGTGTTTGTGTGTAGAGCACATTGAGTCAGCACATTTCCCCTAATATTATTTCTTTCTTCACTTTATTTTCAGTTCTTTCAGGTCAGACCTGAAGTGTACTGAGTTTTGGAAAAAAATAAAATGAAGTCCACTTGTATTATAGGTTTGTGAAGCTAGAACATTACTTACATTTGGGGGTTCATCTGGTTACAGAGAGTTGCAAAGGAATGAATTGAAACACTATATTAAATATTAGGATTCATAATAAGATAACAGTGTCAAGTTCAGCCCAAGAATGACATAGAACAATGCAGCCAAAGTGCAGTTCTTTAGTTCCTTACACCAATAGACAGAATTTTACCGGACTAAATCTTTACTAACCTACGCACCCCAAGAGGTTCTAAGGAGTGACTATTCTCAATCTGTTCCTCTGTCTCCTATCCACCTCTGAGCTGTGTTGACTATTGACTTACAAATTTCCCTTAGAATGTGCTCCCTCCTTGCTGAAAAACAGCCGCCTAATTAATCCATCACACCACCTCTCCCCTTCGTAGGTATCATCCATCACACTGAATAACTTCTACTATACACTGTATATAAACTACATCATGGGATGTCAGGAAATAAGAGCACCTATATTAGGGTGGACTCTAATACTTCCTAAGTACAAATCCATTTATGCAATGCCATGGGATATTCTACCTCTTCTTTCAAAACTTTATTTTATGTACTTGTTATGGCTTGGAATTACGTAATGCAACTGGATGCTATAAACATTGACCTACTACAACTTTGGGAAGCACAAATATGCTAGAAAAAGCCATCAGAATTACATACTTGTCTTCTGTGGTTGCCACGCAGAAAAGGGCTGGGTATTCCATTTTTACCCTCTGAGTCGCTCTGTTCTTCATAACTTTCAAACTCACTGGAACTCCACCCATATTCTAGAGAGCTATTTCCACCTTCATCTCCATTCTCAACATCATCATAAATCATCTCCTCTGCATCCATTAAAAATATAAATATAATTAAGTTCTATTCATGGAAAAATATCTATAAATCTGTAAATTAAAATCTTTATTTGCTATTTTCAGTTCAAGGAATAAAAAATAATGAGAGATTTATAAGGAAAAGTTTAATATCAATGCATAAATTTTAAAATTTGGAGTTCAGGCTTATACTTTCTTGCAAAATATAATCTCTAGGAAATGCATCTTAAATTTAAAAAGTCATAATTTTAATTTTTTTAAAAAAATCTGGACATAAACTAAAATATTTTTTATTGTGTGTATATTTAAGAATGACAATTTCCTTCCATTACTTCATCTCTTACAAACTCCATTTTCATTTATCAGTCCATTTGCTTTCACAATTCAGAGGTTATTAATGAGTTATATTATTGAAACAAAAAAATCATTTCAATTAAAAAAAATAAAATCTTCAATATTATAAAATCATATAACTCAAAAAAACAGGACATCCTAGGTATTGGTCCACCAGAAAAGCTTTTCTGAACCCAAAAATTGTAAGAGACAACCTAAATTCAAGAGGAAGTCTATTCCAAAATACAGATGCTACCATAGAATAACACACCCTATGTGCCTCCATGAACTGCCAAGATTGGTGTAATAGTTAAGACATCAGAAAATGGGAGACCATGAGTTCAAAGCCAGCTGGGTGACTTTGGGCCAGTCACCTTTTCTCAACTCTAGAAAGGAGGCAATGGCAACCTACATTTGAAAAACCTTGCCAACTGCAGGCCACCTTTGAGAATTGGATATGATTGTATGGAATAAAAAGGGAAAAACATGCTTCCATACTATGTGACTCATGGAAAGTGGGATTATCAGGTGTTTCTCCCCGGGAACGTAAGTGTCCCTGGTCAAGTTTAATTGGACATGATGGCCTAAACATAGTCTGAAGCCAAGTCACATTAGCATTTGGAAGCTAACTGGAAACTAATTCAGGCATGCTACACTGGGCCTGGGCCTTCTTGAGACAGTGGGCCACTGCACCTGCAGGAAGACAGGTACACCAATAGGGGAAGCCCTGGTATAGAAGCATCAGCAGAGTCTCTGATTCTCTCTGATGCATTTTTCCTCAGCTGCTTCTTCCTCCTCTTCTCACTCATCAGCTGGCAATTTGCTTACCTCCCTTAATCCCCGCCCATGGTTGGCTAACGCTCCAGTGGACCCACCCAATGTTGGAGTTTAGAGGGTTTTTGTTTGGCTCTTATGTTTTTTAAATAAATCATGATCTCCCAGGGAACCCATAGTGACCTCTCATGGAACCCTAGGCTTCTGCAGAATCTCGGTTAAGAACCCTGTTGTATACCATCCAGAGTCATCGTAGGGTGAGGAGACCTTACAAATTTTATAAATAAATAAAAGGGGTTGGGTGAATTAAGATAAGTAATGCTATAAAAGAACTACCTGGCAGAATAGAAGCAGCTGATTTCAGTCAAACTATTTATATAATATAAATATACAATGGTGTATTTTCCCTCAGTTAGTAAGCACTAGTGGCATATAATATCACCATATATAGAATCTCAGAAAAAATACATCTATGCTTAAATGTAAAATCAAGGAATCTTTCTCTTGGCAATTATTTTTATCATGGGTGGCACAAATTACGAATAGATTGCGAATAATCTAAACATTCTAAAAGAATCATGGGAGAGAGCAAGAGTATGAAATATAACTGAGATCAAGACATTCTATATAGAGATGAAGAACCAGAAGAAAGATCTGGACAACACATCACGTCAACACATCAGATAAGTAGTATTCCTAGAAAAAAAATTATGGGTCACAGCAGACATAAACTGTATATAAGTCAATATACAAAAGCACAAAACAACAGGTTTGAGATAACATTGACTTTTGGCAAACCCTTCACTTGTTTGGAAAAACATTACCCCTCTATCCTAGTGCAAGAAGGGAGGGGAGATGACATAAAATGAACAATGAAAAGAGAAGAAAATTATCTTATAATATTCTGTTATACTGGTACATATTCAATCTGATTTACGATAATGATAAAGGGGAAAATCCTTTAGAGCAGGGGTGTCAAACTCGCGTCGTCACATTGTCATCATGTGACATATTGTGACTTTTTCCCTTCGCTAAAATGGGGGTGGGGGGGATAGCACATGGCACATCCGGGCCACAAGTTTGACACCCCTGATTTAGAGTGAGGAGTTTGCATATCACATTGTCTACTGTAGCGTCACAACATCACACATCACAGACATAAACATTCTGTGGTCTTCTAATTGTTGTGGTGGTTCAGCTGCTGGGAATTGTATTTGCACAACTTTGATAGAGTTCCCTCAACCTTTAAAAAAATGATACTTGATTTGAAGGAAAATGTGCAGGATGGAACAACATCAAGTAAAAAGGAAAATCATGTCTCTAATAAATTATCAAAAAATTCAGATCCGAACAAATCCAATCTGGGTGATATACAACATCATTAGCAAACAGACACCCATTCATAAAAATAATTAGATCCAGAATACTGTAGTATTAAAAAACAAAATCACACACCCTAAATAAAGCCCAACATAGGTATCTACAAATCAGCTGAGGCCAAAAGGATGTTGAAATGAAACAGCTTTTTTGGTTTATGGAATTGAAGCAGAAGCTGACGCTTCAATAGACCCGCCCTCAGTGGCCAGGCAAGATTTGGCTAGGATGGCCAGATTCAATTTTGGCAAGGCATTGCCTGACATAGCCTGGTGCTGTGTGATTTAGGGTTTTCAGTGTTATGGCCATCCCTTCCAACTGAGTAACGATTACTCCTTTTGTTAGATATCATTTCTAAAGTCCATATATAGAGAGAACATTCCAGGGAACATTTGCACCATATTTCTTCTGGACCACAAACTATTGCCTGGAAACTACCAACTATAGCAACAACTTTTGAAAGGGATGAGTCTGTATGTAAGTTGGGAAGAAAAACAGAAGATTCCTGTATTCTTCAGAACACAACTGCAGCCCAAAGTCACTGTTAAGGGATGGGCAGCCATATAAATTATTTAATCCAACCAACCAACCAACAAACAAACAAATAAATAAACGCATTCCAACCTTAACACAGTAGGTTTTGTACATTCCCAATTATTTCCCTGATCTAAATCAACCTCAAATTAAATTTTTCACTTTGGTAAGGTTTGATTGTCCTGTCTATAAGCACAGAATTGAAAAATAGGTACACAATCCAGAATCTTTAGTGAACCTTCAAAAACCTCCACAATTACTGAATTACTAAATGCCCGGAAAGCAATCATCTTTATTAATCATATGGAAATAAAATACATTTTTATTTCCATATAATTTTTGTTAGGCCCCAGTCACCATTTGGGTGCATAATCCCCAACTTATTATTTATTCTAAAGCCAAACAAAGACTTCAACCTGAATCCCCATTCTATATGATAGTGGCTTAAAATATAAGAAATATTGTAGGACAGCTAGGGAAATTTCAACATTTCTTCCACTTGGAACATCTATTGGTATATTCCTCTCTAATACTGTTAATTAAAATTGAATTTAAACGTATACCTGGTTCAGAGTCTGAATTTTCTCTTGGTACATCATCATATATTACTTCATCAGGATCTAAAACCAAAGGGGGGGAAAACCCTCAATGCATTGGAGAGATTTCTTTTACAAAAATAATAAAATGTGCAACACAAACATTATTTGTATAGAGTACAAAAAATAATGATAAACACACACACACATATATTGTTTTTTGTCTAATCAGAAGCATATTATTCATTTGATTCTTCTTTACAACTTCAAGTGAGTTAACAAGATGCAAATAAAAATGTTCAAAACCAGCCACTTGATTTCCTCCTGTTCTACCCAAATTTCTGCTTTGCTTTAGGAGAAATCTGCAGAAAGCCTGAAGTTTTGAAATACTCCTATTTCTACAAATAAATCTGCAAAGACTTGTTTAATTCTTAAAAGTACACTTATGTAAATGCATTCATTAGAACATATGTTGATAGTTATGAATCTAAATAAGCATTTTAGATATTTAAGCTTGTAATGAATGCATTTGCATAATTGCAGTTTGTAAGTAGTAAAAAACTGAATAGGCATTTTAGATTTGAAAATCCATCTTCTATATTGTGATTCCTCACATTATACAATTGCTCATGTGACAATTTACATTTTCAGCACTGATTCCTTAATATCTAGCCTAAGTATAACTTACTACAGGCAGCAATTCCTCTTTATTTTACATCCTTCTCAGGAACATTGTTCAAACTGTAGCATACGTGCTCAGTTCTTGTCTGTTTTCAGTACACTTTCATATGACTATGAATTTATATCTGTTCTTTCTGTCACAGTATAAAGTTTTTTTTAAAATAAACAAATATTTACAAAAAGCAGGTGAGATTTTGAGCCAAGAAGTGAATGCAATTAAAACAAGAAGAGAAATTAATATCCAATGCATATATTATTTCAGAAAGTCAATTCAAATTAGCATTTCTAAAGTTTAAATTCCTTGGATTTCCTTACAATGAAGAGGTTTTCTTCCAGATTCACTGGAGAAAGGAAACACACATCAAATGTAACATTTTTTTTCAGGTTTTGTTTATACTTTGAACTTGTATAAAATATATGCCTTTCAATTTATTTGTTTCACCTAACTCACATATGTAAATATTTTCCTTATCAAGCAACTAACAAACATTTTTAAAGAGTACTAAGATATGATTGAACGTAATTTCTGTGAACTACTGTAATTTTTCTGAAAAAAGAGAAACAATCTCTGAATTCAGGGCGTGCAAAACATAATCTTTCAAACTGTTACAAGCTTGAAATGCTACGGAATTTCCCACCCCAGCAGCAAGCAGACTATTCAAACATTTTAGAAGCCTTTCAATCTTGGAACAGGATGGTTTTAAGATTAAAAGAGTGCCTAGTTGCTTGAAACAGTTTATTATATATTCTAACACATTTTGCAGACAATTTTGCATTGCCTATTTGGAATTTGTAAATAACATCTGTATAATGAAAACAGTACAAGCATCCAGAAGATATTGGTCCAGAGTGTAATTAATCTGATAAATGCAGTAATCTGAGCCATTGACCCAAGACTGTCAAATTCCTGCAGAGGAACTATTGGTCATCCATACTCACTC
The DNA here is from genome assembly GCA_017656035.1 of Myanophis thanlyinensis. Classification (NCBI taxonomy): domain Eukaryota; kingdom Metazoa; phylum Chordata; class Lepidosauria; order Squamata; family Homalopsidae; genus Myanophis; species Myanophis thanlyinensis. The sequence goes on from JAEANM010004167.1 coordinate 8,614, forward strand.
TCCATCCACTCTGTATTTGCAGGATCAGCCACCCATTTGGCCAAGGCATTCTCATCTGTGCTCCCCTGATTATCTTCACTATAAATTAAGCACAGGGAGAGTAAATAAAGATGGTTTTAGATGCATTCAATCAACTTAAAGTACAATCTTGTTTGCATCTTGACTTGGAAACTCCTTTAAGTTTAATGAGAGTAGGAGAATATAGAATTCCATTAATTACTACAATGTTAATTACTGAATTTAAAGAGCTCTTCCATGAAATGTTGTCCTCAGCAATATATTGTTACTTAAAATATGCTTTTATAAAAAAAAATCTAAATTACTTCTGAGAGAAGTGGCAAAGAAGCTTGAATCCATAGGGCTTAAAATTGTGCAGGAAAAAAGGGAACGCACAAAAGAATCTTCTTTGGTGGTGCTCCGTGGACTTCAATGCAATCTTTTCAGACAAGACCTCTGACCCAGATCACCCAAGTTACCTAAAGTAATGCTGAACACAGCTTCACTCCTCCTATTCAAAAAATAGTGGTGCATTTGCATAGCACTCCCTCCCAGTCCCTCATTAGTCTGCTTCTCTTATCTTTGAGGCATTTCTATAGCCCTACAGAGTGAATGTCTTTATATCTCCTTGCCTTTGTCTAGAACAGGGTTGTCAAACTCATGTCCTCACGTGATGCATCAGAACTTTTTTCTCTTTCACTAAACTGGGTGGGGGCAGGGCCAGCACGTGACGCATCCGGCCTATGGGCCGTGAGTTTGATAGCCCTGGTCTAGAGATTGTCCAGATTTTTGCAGAATAAATAAGGTGTGCTTGTATTCTCTCTCCTCATTCTTCCAGAGGAGGAAGAAAGTGAGAGAAAATGAAGAAAGCAGCTAGAAGCAATTCCTAGTCTTTTCCTTCCTTTTCTTTATGCTGAGGCCCTGCAACAAGATGCAAAAGGATCTATTTGCCACCATCTCAGGATTTGCATTTCAGATATTTCTGCCTCACATGATCAGGTATGCTGAAGTACAGGGCAATGACTGGGTGAAAAGAGAAGTCCAGCAAGCCTTAAAGCGCCTACCCCCTCACCTTCCCTGTACTTATACTACTATTCTTTCTGAAATGATTATTCATCTAAAATATAAAGAATGTTGTCAATTCAACTTAAGGCTTTGCCTGTACAAAATAGAATAGAATATTCTTTACTGGCCAAGTGTGACTGGGCACACAAGGAATTTGTCTCCGATGCAAAAGCTCTCAGGGTACATACAAGCACCAAAGTGAAAAATCAGAAATCATGGGATACAGGTAGTCCTCAACTTACGACCACAAATGAGCCCCAAATTTCTGTTGCTAAGTTAAACATTTGTTAAATGACGTTTGCCCCATTTTACAACCTCCCTTGCCACAGTTGTTAAGTGCACCACTGCGGTTGTTAAGTTAGGAACACGGTTAAGTGAATCTTTTGCTTGTCCGAAGGTCACAAAACGTGATTGCATGTCCCCAGGAAGCTGCAACTATCTTAAACATGAATCAATGATCCAAGCATCTGAACTTGGATCATGTGATTGCCGGGATGCTGCAACGGTTATAAGTGTGAAAAACAGTCATAAGTCACTTTTTCCAGTCCAGTTGTAACTTGGAACAGTCACTAAACAAGTTATGTTATAAGTCGAGGACTACAGGTACAATCATAAATCATGCAATACAACCAATAGAAAGGTGGTGGTCATAAGATACCAATACGAGTAGGTAATGAGCCATGCATGCTTCATATTTCATCTCCAAATTAGAAAAAAATATGCAACTCCTGTAAAATTTTGTAGATCAGTTCCCTGCTTGCAGAGCTCGGCACTCTGAAGTACCTCCTGGACACCAAATCCAAAGCACTCTAGAGCCCTGGTAAGAAGCAACCAGTTTAATAATGGTCAGGGCTACATTTCTGCTTTATCTTTATTATCCACTAGCAGGTGTGAAAAATCACACTCTGGTTGCCTTGACTGCCCAGAAGCTATTGAACAAGCAATTCCCTTAACTGTTTTCTCTCTCTGATACAGTCTGATAAGAGTGGCTGCTTTTAACGTGGTCTCTTTCACATAAAAACAAGTGCCAAAGATGAACTAATACGCCACTCTGCATCACAGCTATTTTATTTTCAGTGTCATTGGGAAGAGAAGGAGAAGAACAAACAAAATCTTCTCGGTGTTAACAGGACTTTCTCCCAGAAATGTCTGGAAAAAAATGGCCTTGCTTTCACGGGCTCAAGAGACTTGGTGGCTTTTGTTCAAATAAGGCCATGTGGATTATTGCCAATACGTTCCCACGGGCTCTAAATTTAGGCATCTGATTTGGTCCATGTTGCCTAGCAAATGTTTAACTTTCATTCCCCAGCCCACCAAAAACCCCGATTTGAAAAACACTGTTTGCTGTTCTAAATGGGTAATACCCACCTGAACTGCTTACAAAAGACATTATAAAGGGAAGGTTTTGGGAAATGACTCAGAAATGAGTCACAGTAATAATTAAGTTTTAGGCACAAGGGCAGATAGTCAGGCTGATGTATGAAGAAACAAACAGATATTGAAGAGAAAAAGCATTTGCTATAGGAACGAGACGGGGAAAAAAGATTTTTAAAATGTATATAAAGCAAGAAAGGTCATCTTGCTTTGTTCAACAGATGGTCAAATAGATGGTTTTGGAAAAATGATAGGCATGAAATTGCCACAGCATGACTACCCTCAAAGAAGTAGTAAGGCGGTTTGTAGCACTAGATGCACCAGCCTATATCCAATAATACTTAATCAGACATCAGTGGTCTTCTGGAACAGGTTTTGGACAAGGTTGATGAGGAGCATCTATTTCTTAGATGGATGTCATTCCATCAACAAACAGGGATTATTAACTAGGATCCGTATTGTCCCAAAGGTGCTTTTTTCAAGAGGCAACTGAGGTGAAGCAGCTTTTTAGATGAGAAGCAAAACGTTTTCAACGAAAAACAAGAAAATCCAATTGCCCCTTGAAAAAAGCACCTGTGGGACAACCATAACCTGGATGATTGAGAATCTCCATAGACATGGTCTGTACTGTTAAAGAAGTTGAATATGAGTATGAAAAGATAGACTTGTGGAAGGATCTTATCACTTTTTCCTGAACATGTACTAATCCTGTTGTCCTCAGTTTAAAACACTGGCCACCTACTTTTCTACTAAACTCCAGATGTACTGAGACTACAGTTTTGTTTTACTTTCATAATAAATGTCATTAAATATTTAACTTACCTGTTTGGAGGCTCTTCTGAACTCTGAGAATTTGAATGACCATCCTCGGCTACTATATGAACACTTGCTAAATAAATGATACAATCTCTTAGTCACAGTGACATTAAAGGGAAAGCATTTTAAATTAACATTCATTATAATGATTTGTCAAGTAAAATTTTCTGCTCTTAAATATTGTTCAATGGGCTTCTAAAGGCTTCCATTCACAATACATTATAAATATTTAAGTAAGCAAAAAGGGCATGTTATATCTGTCCATGCATATAGGTAAAACCCCTTTCATTTTATAACCTATGGATAGAATAGAATTCTTTATTGGCCAAGTGTGATTAGACACACAAGGAATTTGTGTCCAGTGCATAAGCTCCCCATGTACATACAAACAACAAAATGATAGGTTATATATCATAGATAAAAAGTACAACCATTAATCATAATATACAAGTGATAAATCATAGACACCAACAGGAGAAGATAGTAGGAAAGATAATAATATCAATAAATAGGATAAATATATTTTATAGTTTAGAAATAGAGATAGTTCAAAGAATTGAGAAATACAGATAAGAGTTTCTATAACCCAATGTAGACTTTTTCTTCTTCCCAAATATCCCTTTGCACACTCTCCAAGTTTTACCAAAAGCCTGACAAACCAGGCAGAGAAAATTTTAGGGGAAAAGAAGAGGGGAGGGTCCTATTAAGAATATATTTTGTTTATTAAAAACACAATCCTAATAAATAAAATTTACACTTTCTAACAAAAAATAAGTTGTCAACACCACAAAACAGACTACATAAATCTTATTGATATTAACAAAGATATTTAAGCTATGTGGCGGGTTGCAAAGCTCAATGTCACACCCACTGAGCAATGTGCATAGTTAGGGTTCAAAATATCCAAGAAATTAGAGGACCATTGACATGAAAATAATTCTATTTTTTTAAATATAATTATCCATAGCTACTGTATACCGTACCTTCTTCATCCACAGAAGGGTTGCGAATTATAACAGGACTGGAATACGCCGGCAATATCAATGGCAAATTGGATGGCACGGCATAGCCACAAGGTACCGGAACCGAATAGCCACTTGAGAGGGTGGGACTTATAGTTCCATCTTGTGCGCTTGGCTCTGGTGACAGCAGCAGCTCTTTTTCCTGCATTGGTGAAATGGTTATGACAGAGTATGGGTTTACCCGTGGTAGGATGCCCTCTGCATTGGCTTTGGAGCTCTGCATTTTCTCAGTTTCTTCTAGGTTTTCTAGATTTTCATTCCCTTCAATACAAAAGATACATATTGCTGTCAAAGCAACTCTTCTCATAATGAAAAAAAAAAATCAAATTTCCTCCCTGTGCAAAATGGCTTCTCCTCCCTTCAAACCAAGCTACTTTCTATGTACTGCACTTCAGATCTGAGAGCAAAAATGGAGCACACACAGAGTAGTTATATAGTACTGGTCTTTGACTCCTTAAAGCAACTACGTCTTTCCCAAAATATTGTAGCTGACTTCTTGGAGAAGGAAGACTTTCAATGGCCAACAAAAGCTCTTTTTTTCCTCTTTGTTCTCTCCCCTGGGATTTTAAGGCAATCTGGAGAGCACTGCACCACACCTGGTTTCCAATTATAAAAGGAAAATGCTGAGGGCAGGTGTATGTTTGAAGGAAGATTTGTTTCAGGTAGAAGAACAGAAAGAAAGAATTGGCAGCTGTCACCTCAACACAGGAGCTTGATTTCATTGATGGCCGCATTAAAGTTGTGTTTGACCTGGGGGGGAGTGGGTGTGGCCAGGGTGTGTGGCCAGCTGTCACTTGTGTCAGGCGCCTGTGGCGGCGAAAACGGGATCCCAAGCTCGGTTTCTAGCTGTGATGGTCTCCTGCAACCCTCTGCCAGCTAAAATGGCCCTCCCAAACTCTGTTTTCATCACTCCTTCACTATTCCCAGGGCAGCCCTGTGGGCCATATCTAAGCACTCCACGGGCCAAATCCAGCTCCCAGGTTTGAGTTTGACATCCCTGCCTCAACATATAGCTGATGGAGGAAGGAAGAGTGGGCTTGGACTTTAGCAAACCAAGAGACGGGCAAGCTGAAAGGGGAACAGAGCTCAGCAGGTTCACTACTCCATCTGAAATGGTGAGAAACTGCAGCCAGTCAACAGGTGGTAAAACACCTTCCTTTTCCACCTCAGCACAGTATCTGCAAAGGAGCGGAAATAAATTTTGGTTTCCTCCTGTACCATTACAAAAAAAAAACCCACACACTTCCCAAGAGGCCTTTGGGGCCTGAAAAGAGAGGTGGGGAATGGCTACAAATATTTCTACAGGCGTTATAGTAGAGGCCCAATAATAGTGAGACAGAATGCTGTTATTTTAAACTAGCTCGCATACAAGTAGAATCCACAGCTTGAGCATTTAATCTGTTAGGCAAACTGTTCGGCCTTGATATTTAGAACCCGAGTGGAGGTGTTGAGTGCTTCAGATTAGAAGGGGAAAGGGTGTTTCAGTGTATACAAGGGCACTTATCTGCAATTCCTTAAACCTAATGGCTTCCTTTCCTCCTCTCCCCCCCCCCCCGTAACTGTTGAAGTATAAGGGGAGGGGGTGTCTTTTGGGAAATAGTAAAAATCACCAACAAACAGACCATTTTTATCTTTCCTGTTTTAAAAGAAAGCCATTGAAAGGCTTTTGCTGTTATAAATTTAATAAACTTGCTTATTTTCCTAACTTCTACCATAACATATTATTCTATATACTAACATATTATATTATACTAAGTATAGTGTAATGTAGCATAGGCACAGTAATAACACTATATGCCTACGTGAATATCTTAATGCAAAATAGTCATATAACAATTCTGTTCTCCTTTGATGCCTCAGCTTATATATTAAGATTTTCAGCCACCTTCATGTTGGTTGGCTTCAATTGCTTTCCACTGCTGTTCTAAACTGGACAGCCTAAGTCTTGTAAACTTCTCTTCACTGAGAATCAGGCTCACAGAGATAGAAAAACTTTAGCAACTCAAGCAGTGACCTGTGCTGAATTATACAACTTTCTTTATTCAATGTAGGAGCATTAGAAAATACGACGATTTTATACAGCAATGTTGGCCTGCTCTTGCAAATTCTTAAGGAAGGTAGGAAAGAGAATTCCACAAAGCTGTATCTCTTGACATTGGAGTAATCTCTCTGAATCTATACTGTGTCATTTCACAATGGCTTAATTGCTCAATTGGTCCCTAAGAGTCATTTACATACAGCTTTTCCTGGGACAAAGCTCATTTAGGCTTTTATGCAATGAATACTTTTAATATCTGAAAATCCGGATTAGTTCAATCTATGATTCCCAGGAGTGAAGATTTGCAAGGACTATAAAGTTACTCTCAAAGGCAATTCATATCTGCGAAAAGCAATATTCTTATTATTTATTTTGCCTGGAATCGTGTACCTATACAATTTGCATCTTCTTGAATTGGCAAAATAGTTTGTCTGTCTGCTTCTGGTATCTCATCTCCGCTATCAAAGTCAAATTGTTCTCCTTCTTCGTCCTCTTCTTCATTAGCAGCAGTGATTGGTATGTCATTTCCTAAAACTAAAAAGTGGACATCTTGAAAAGACAAACCAAACCCTTCATAAACAATAGGTATGAAATGAGTAACAATCACACTTTTAACACTTAAAATTGGGACATTAGGACTTCAGTATGCTTCACATATCAGTCTTACATTCAAATCCTACGAATGTCTATTTTCAAAATTGTAACGTATATTGATTACTGCATAACTAGTGTTGGAAATATACAGGAAGCATACGGTAAAAATTCAGCAGATACATGAAATGCCACTACTTAGTAAATAGCTGTTTTTGCTCAAAAGTAATGTGTGCAATATATTATTTTGATATATATGCAATCAATTTATCCATCATTCTTAGAAGCAAATTAAAAATATGGAACTTCCAAATAATGCTGATACAGAAGAATGCAGACAATCTGCTCTTCGTGATCAGCATCCTTACAGACCCATCAAAAGGTGCATAGAGCCAGTAAGAATCTCCAATACACTTTCAACATTTAAATTGTTTCATACCAAGTTGATTTTTTTATATAGCCGATATCATGTATGACTATTCCTAAAACCAAAATGAACTACCTGGTTCAAACAAATTTGTCAGGAAACGTTCGCAAGCTTGCTCTTTTATAACCCATCCTCAACTTATGACAGGTTGCTTAGTAACGGCTCGAAGTTGCAGTAGACATCACCCGCAAAAAAACCTACTTACCACCCAGTTTTAAGTTCATTGCTGCAGTGCCCAGACTGCCATTTGTCCCTACAATCAACTACAAGGACAGTTCACAGATATTATAAGATATAAACACCTGGCCAATTGAAAGGCAGCAGATTCCTACATAAAGACATTAGATAAGCTCCTTTTTAATTAAAAATGATATCAGCCATATTTCAAAGGATCAGTGATATCAGACCTGGGTATTACTAGGAAATTTTGGTCTAAGAACAATACTCAAGAGATTTTATATTGCTAGAGAAATGTTTATCTAAATGTGAATCTATGGGAAATAGGATTGGAATATATTAAAAAAAATAAAGGTAGATTCCAAAACAGTTGAGGTCTATAGTCTGCCAAGGATGGCTATGTTATTTAACAGTTTCTCTGAGGAAGATCTCAAAGTTTTTATCTACTAGTGAAGAAAGAAATATTAAATGTTATATGAAACTGTCGATTTCTCTTGATCCTACTAGCTCAGGGGTAGGGAACCTTGGCTCTTTCATGACTCATGGACTTCAACTCCCAGAATTCCTGAGCCAGCCATTTTAAGCTGTTAAGACTCAGGTTCTAAACTAAGGCAAGAGGTGCTGTCTCAGGAGTTCTGGGAGTTGAAGTCCATGAGTCATGAAAGAGCCAAGGTTCCCTACCCCTGACCTAACCTATTTTACAATAGGATGATCTTCTTCTTTCAGCTGTTCCTGTTAGGGGTCCCCACAGCGAATCATCTGTTTCCACCTAACTCTTGGGCGCATCAAAGTGCTTCTGGGTTGAAAGCATTAAACGGTGATATCATTGTTGCCCAGGTGATGCTCAGCTGGGAGCTCATTTCATGTCTCCATTAAGTTGCCCACCAAAGTGGTACCTATCCATTTAGTTAAGGTTGCCTGTTTTTGAACTGCTTGGTCAGCAGTGTCAGACTGTGTGCCAGGAGCTCTGTGAGGCAGGACTTTACAGGGCTAAAATAGTAAATCACCTTCCTCAATAGGAGAAGCTTGAATGTTGAAGACCATTTGACTTAGATGTGTTACAGCTGAGTTCATGATCTATATGTATCAAATAAAACAGGGGGGAAAATTGCCTCTCTCTCTTCATACTTTAGGAACTGGGTTCTTGAAATAAACTTCATGGAAATGAGATTTAGAACAGACACAACAAAGTAAATCTTCACGTACCACATAATTAACAGGTGGAGTCCATTATTATAAGAGTTGGTGGTGATAGCTATTAACTTGGATGGCTTTCAAGTCCTCTTTTCCCCAGACAAGATGGCCCATGGAGTAGAACTGGGAGACATTAGGTTGGGGAAGCATTAGTAACAATGTAATTTCATCTTTCTTACTATTAATCCTAGAGCAAAGATGATCCCAATTCTACTTATGATGAAGACAACATGATTCAGTGCATTGTTGACCTCTTTATTGCTGGAACAGATACTACTTCAGTTTCTCTACAATGGGCATTGCTTGTTATGGCAATCATCTGGACCAGCGGCCCCCAACTTTTTGGGCACTAAGGACCAGTTCCATGGAGAGGTTTTCTGTGGATTAGAGGGAGAGGGGGTAGTTTTGTGCGCTGCCTGCGCCCAGTGCCAGTCCACAGACCAGGGATTGGGGACCCCTGATGTACATAGAATAGTGACAATAGAATATAATGTAGGCAACAAATCTATTTAAAGGATTATTTTTTCAGTTGTTGAATCATCAAATACAAAAGTTTGTAAGAGAAGCTTCTATAAATCTATAAATCCACCCTAGGCCAGACTAATACAGTGATGCTAATGAACTGATTATGTTATCAAGCAAAGTAATGAAACAGCTGTAAGGAAAATGTTAAATTCAAGAACATCAAGAACTCAATTATACTAGTTTTCTAGGAACTCTAAATTTACAATTAGATAGTCCTTGTCTTATGACCACAATTGAGCCCAAAATTTATGTTGCTAAGTGACACATTTGTTAATTGTGTTATGCCCCATTTTACGACCTTTCTTGCTTGCCACAGTTATTAAGTAACTCACTGAAGTTGTTAGATTAAGTGAATCTGGCTTCCCCATTGACTTCATTTGACAAAAGGTGGTGTAAAGGGGATCACAAAAACGGTCATAAGTCACTTTTTTCAGTACCATTGTAGCTTTAAATTGTCACTAAATGAACTGTTGTAAATCGAGGACTACCTGTAGAGTTTCTGCAGTTTCAGCTAACTCCTTCAGCATCTTAAAAAGTAATATATTTGTCCCTGGAGATTTGGATTCATTTAAATGGCCCAGAGTCTTGGAATTAAGGGGCATATACATTTTAAATTATTATTGTTGACCTCATAGTCACCTGGAAATTTAGACTGGGATTGGCATTTTTGTCTACCTGTTGAGTCTTTCTCCAGGACCTAGGATAGGCAGCTGCTGTTGTTTAATAATAGTAAAGCTCAAATAGCAGGATGTAAGCTATTCCAAATAAAGCTCCTTATTGCAACTGAGTGATGGAGATTGTGTTAATACTCATGATGTTCAAGTGGTACTCCAGATGTTTTGAGATTGCACTCAAGGCACTTATTATTATTGGCACTACTTCTGAAGGCCAGGTGTCTCACTGGCTAATTGTCCTCACTGTTAGGAAGTTTATCCTTAATTTCAGGTTGCTTGGTGTCCATGTATTGTTTCTGGTGGTTTGGAAAAGTAATTAACCTCCTCTTTGTAGCACCCCCTCAAATACTGGAATATTTGTATCATGTCCCCCCAATCCCTTTTTTTTTTGTAGATTAGCCAAACCCAAATCCTGCAGCCGTTCTTCATATGTGTTAGTAGTCACCAGGCTTTTAATCATCTTAGTTGCTCTTCTCTGCACTTTTTCCAAAGTCTCAACATCTTCTTTGTAATAAAAAAAAAAAACTGGATTCAGTATTCAGGTGTGGCATTACTAAGGCTTTATAAAGCAGTACTAATATTTCATGTGATTTTGATTCTATGCCTCTGTTACAATACAAGGATTGTATTAGGATTAGTTTTTTTGGCTGCTGCTACACACTGCTGGCTCATATTTAAGATATTGTAGACTAGGACTCCAAGGTCCCAATCACGGTTATTGTTTTTGAGCCAAGTTTCACCTAAACTGTACTTGTGCCTTTGGTTTTTCCTGCATAAGTGTAAAACCTTGCTTTTTCTCCACATTAAATTTCATTTTGTTGGATTGAGACCATTGTTCCAGTCTGTCAAGATCTTTTTGGATCCTTGAGCTTGTCTTCTGGTGTGTTGGTTGTTCCTGTCATCTTAGTGTCATCAGCAAATTTGATGAGTTCTCCTTCTTTTCCCTCATCTAACTCATTTATGAAGATATTGAAGTGAACTGGGCCTTAAAGGGAACCTTGTGGTACCCTATTGCTTATTTCTCTCCATGTAGAACCATTAAGGACTACTCATTGAATATAATTTGTCAATCAGTTACAAATCCACCTGGTGACAGTGCTGTCTATCCCACATTTTTCTATCTTACCAAGAAGTAAGTTGTGATCTACCTACCACAGGTAGATATTGAATGCCTTGCTGAAGTCTAAATATACTATGCCCACAGCATTTCGTTGGTCTAGACACTTTGTCAAAGAATGAAACAAGATTGGTTTGGCATGATCTGTTTTCAACAAACCCATGCTAGCTAGATACTCCCAGCATCCCTCAAAATTGGTCAGACAAATCTGCCATCAACAAGCACCTAGAAATAAACATAATCTAGGCACCATTCAAAACGAGATTATCAAAAGCTAAAAAAGGAAACAAAAAGACCAAAACACCTCCCTGCCAGCAATCCACACCCATATAACCAGGGGTTAACACCAAGATTAATACCAGACCAACAAACAAGTGGTAAACAATACCCAATCAAGGAGCTACCAAACAAACAGTCTAATCCAGGAATTACCAAAAAGAAAACAACACTCTTGCCAACAAGGAAGAGAGCAGGCCACTGTATATAAGACAGAGAACATATCCCTCCCAGCCCTGAAGATGTTATCTAGTTGGGTAATGAAATGTCTGAAAAAAAACAAGGGGGAAGCCCATCTTCTCTCCCCGGCAAGGCTCCTAGTGGTAGAAAGCCACCTCCAAAGAAGACTTCTGCCTCTCTGGAAAGACCCTCCGAGACCCACACCGGGCCCCGCTCAGCTGAAGAGACAGCAAGGACCGACCTTTTGAAGTCGGACGGAAGGCTGCTCAGTCCCTGGGCATCTCCGCCGGAGGCAATGCCTCTTTAGCCTCACCCACGGCCGTTCCGGGAATGCCATAGATCAGAGTTTGGGGGTGCCTCTAGGCGAGTGTGGGGTTGTACGTTTGTGTGTATGGGGGGGTGGATATTATGGCGGGAAGATGAATCTGGCGGGAAGAAAGAAAATCCTGTCAGATTCACCTGTTCATCCACCACAGGCTCCGTTTTTTTCCCGCCCAAACCTGACAGACCCGCTTCTTTCCTTCTAATTGGCTGCCAGGGGTCAGGTGGCTCTCTCTGGCCACGCCCCCAGCAGCTTCCTGACGAGATGAAGGGCTTTTCTCGAAGAAGGTGGCGGAAGGAGAAGAGATTGTCTTTCCCTTTGGAGGAGGCTGCTAGGGGGCGTGGCCAGAGAGCGACCACACACACACACACACACAGACAGAAAAACAAAAACAGCGTCCCCACAGTCAATAGAAGGAAAAAAAAAAGCGGGTCTGTCAGGTTTGGGCGGGAAAATTCCCTCAGTAGACTTCTGTTTGAGGGAATTGCCTCACACCGAGAGGAAGCAATGGGGTTGGGGGGAATTAGGGTGCTATGAAATTGGGAATAAAGTTGAAGGGGACCATGGAAGTCTTCTTAGTCCAACTCCCTCATTGAGGTGATCAGGTTTTCTTCATGGTGGAATCAGATCTTTTATGGTACTTTGTATTAAAATGGAATGGAATAGAATTTTATTGTCACTTAGTTTAAATATATTTATTTATTTAATTTATTTATTTAATTTAATTTATATACCGCCCCCTCTCCCGCAGGACTCGGGGCGGTTTACAGCCAGTAAAAAACAAATATCAA
>JAEANM010004168.1:0-21197 GCA_017656035.1 Myanophis thanlyinensis
ATTAAAATAACCCTGAGGTGTCAGGCCAGGCCGGCTAGCTGGAAGAGGTGGGTTTTCAATGCACGTCGGAAAGCTCGTAGGTCAGTAATGGTCCGAATCTCAGGGGGGAGTTCGTTCCACAAGGAGGGCGCAGCCACAGAGAAGGCTCAAACCCTTGGGGCCGTCAGGTGACATCGGCCCGACGGTGGCACCCCGAGGAGGCCCACCCTGTGGGAACACACCGGTCGGTTGGAGGCTAATGGTGGCAACAGGCGGTCCCGTAAGTACCCAACAGGCAACAAAGACTTTCTTTGTTTTTCCTTGAAGATGTTTTGTTTCTCATCCCAGAAGCTTGTTCAGTTCATGTCTTCAAGGAAAAACCAAAGGAAGTCAAGTTGCCTTTTGAAAAAAAGTATTTTTGGGACAATCATGACCTGGATGACTGAGAATCTCCATAAACATTTATTCTGTCTGATAGAATCCCAGAGGGAAGAGTGAGAATGGGAGAGTTCCAAAAGGTGAGAAAGTAACTATAGAGGAAAAACAGATGGTTAGGAAGACAGAAGGGATGGAATTGCACGTGACGGGTTGTGAAAGTGAAATTGTAAGGAGCTGAGGCCTCATGGTTATTAGCATGCTATAACAGTCAGAGACAGGGGGGATAAAATTATTTAGCTTACAACTGAATGCAAGCCCATAGCACTTTAAAAATAATTCTGAAACCAATAAATAAAACAAACATGATCTTAATAAGTTCCTTCTTTTACCCCCATATCAATTACTTTCAATTTCAACTTTCTTTCTTATCCAGTGTTTCTCAACCTTGGTAAACCTTTATTGTGCATGGATTTCAATTCCCAGAATTCCGTAGTCACTGCTGTAATTTTTCCCTCCTTAGTTAAAAGCTTATAAATTATGTCTATTAATAAAAAAAATTAAAAATGCATATTAAACATGGTTTGCAAAGGTTGTCGACAGTGATCCAAAATACAAAAAGAAAAGCAATGAAGTTTCCCCCACTGTCCCCACATACATTGCATCTACCAGAGGTGAAATTCTGCCGGTTCTATAGAACCGGTTATTAGAAGTAATCTCCTTTTGTTTTTTTTTCCTACTTTGCAGGGTTAAAACTGTAAAGATTAAGTTTACAGGGTTAATCCTATAAATAATGCAGTTGTTTCTAGCCTAATCTTTATTGCCTTGCTCACAGAAACTGCCTCTCCCCTTATTACATTGTAACTTTGATGAAGTTTAATTCTGTACTTGGTGATGTTTAATCCTGTGGCCACGCCCACAGAACCAATAGTAAAAAAAATTGAATTTCACCACTGGCATCTACCAATAAATTTGGTCCAAGTTATCTTCCCTTCTCCCACAGTTCTACTACAGAAACTTCAGAAACACTTTAAAATTAGGAGTTTTTTAGGAGATAAATTATTTTACATCTGAGGTTATCTGAATACTGTATTTTTTAACAGAGAGTTAACTATGTGGGTTGAACTGGATCATCCCCAGTTTGCAATACATGAGGAAGTAGATAGCATGTTTGCAACAATATTTTTATATTCTTGCACAACCTGGTTTCCAGCCAACATCTTCTAACCAAGAAGATGTTAGTAATTACATATTACTTAAAATCAAGCATGCCTTTCTGAGGGAAGCCAAATGCCTCTTTATTTAAAAAAGATAGCTACTAGATCACTTCTGAAGGAGCTTTCCCCTTAAGTAGACAGGCAGTTAACAACTAGTTTCTAATCTACCATGGTTGGTAAAGGAATTGAGAGACTAGTGTTTTATCGATTGTAGCCAGTCCTGGATGAAGCAGATTATTCTAATGGCACTGCCAAAAGTTTTTCAGTTTATGGCAATATAACAATGTGATAAATAAAATCCAATAAAATAATGACACATTTCAAACTGGCTTCAGGGTTTGGCTGGCCTAGTGATCTTTGTCTGGGCAACAACAGAGGGTGTGGATTCTTTGTGTACTTTCTTTGGCTATAGATATTATCAATTTTGGTGAATTAGATTAGGGGTCTCCAACTTTGACAACTTTAAGACTTGTAGATTTCAACTCCCAAAATTCTTCAGCCAACTTTGCTGGGAGTTGAAGTCCACAAGTCTTAAAGTTGCCAAGGTTGGAGATCCCTGGATTAGATAATTGAGATTTAGAAATAGCAGCCACAGGTCAACAATAGTTCCATCTCTAGCTTGGATGGTGGTGCTTCAACAGAGTTGCTCGGAGTTGTCTGTCAGTCAAGGGAGGGTCAGTGATTGCAAGTTGAGTCATGGGAAAGACCTTCCTTTTCTATATGCAGTGGAAGATTGCATGTACTCCTAAAAAGGAAGCAACTTGCAGCATGAAGCTATTCTTATCATTCTGATGAAAGCACTGATGGCCTATAGAGGCACTGCAGTTGTTAAGCCAAATAGAAGCTCTTGGGATTCCATTTGGTCTCCAAGGCTTATCAATATCTACACAAATCTGCTAAACACCATAGTAAAGACTTGAAGCTAGATGACATTAGTATATTGAGGACAGCCTATCCTCTGTTACGTCTTCAGGAAATGGCAAGGTTTCCCTGCAGAGCTGCCTGCCTATAGCCAGTAATGGGCTGAAGGAGAGAAAAATGAATTAAAACTGCATCTGGATAAAATGAAAGTATTTATTGTCAGAGACCATAATTCGAGAGATGGTAATTCTGTTTGTTTGGAATGGGACTACATTCTCTCAGAAGGAGCAGTTAGGCAGTTTAGAGCAGCTTCTGGGTAAATCTAATTTCTAGACCTAAGAGGAAAAACAAACAAACAGGACTGCCTTAAAGTTTTGTTTGAGACCCCAAACAAAAGTTTTGTTTGTCTCCCTTTCTGGAAGAGGATGACTGAAAAGTATGGTATAACAATAACAAAAGGCCTGGCCACATTAATGTGTTCTATGTGGCATTGCCTTCAGTCTAAGCACCTGGAGATGTTGTTACATAACTAAACAGCCAGGTGAGTCTAGGGAACAATGCCCTAAAGAGACCATATTACACCTGTGCTTAAAGCATTGCACTAGCTGCCAGTTTGTTTCCAGGCAAAATGCTAATTGCTGCCTTTAAAGCCTTATAATGCTTAACTCCAGGCTGTTTGAGAAAACGCCTCCTTTTATGAAACTCCAATCTGACTGAAAACATCTGAGGAAATCTGCCTACAACTGTGAACTTGTCTAAATCTTCTCTGAGGGGGGCTGACATCTTTACAAGGCCCCCTTTAAAAAGGCCCTCAGGGAATTCCCACCCCCCCCTTGCAGGCTTCTACAGTTGCTTTTACAGTTAGTAAACTGTTGACTTACAACCACAGTTGAGCCCAAAGTTTTTATTGCTAAGTGAGACAGTTGCTAAGTGACTTTTGCTCCATTTTATGACCTTTCTTGCCACAGTTGTTAAGTGAATCAGTGCAGTTGTTAAGTTAGTAACACAATTGTTAAGTGAACCTGGCTTCCCCATTGACTTGGTTTTGTCAAAAGGTTGGAAAATTCATCACATGACCCTAGGACAGTGGTGCAAACCTTTTACTTACCAAGTGCCAAAAAGTATGTGCTTTGCGTATGCCGTCTGCACTTGCATGAGGCTTCTCCACATGCGTTGCACATGCAACCGTACCATCTGTGCATGCATGCAGCTTTTGCATGTGCAATGTATGCATGCTGCACGCAGGCACTCATGCACACATGCAATCACCTGTGCATGTGCAGAGAGACTCCAAAGACCAGGTGGATTTCCTGCTGTAATTGCGCAAATGCACAGCAGACGCCCGAAGACCAGCTGGGTCTCTGCAATCGCGCATGCATGCATGTGCATGCTTAGCTGGAGATAAGTTAGCTGACAGGTTATGTGCCCAGCAAGATGGCTCTGTCTGCCACCTGTGGCACCCGTGCCATAGGTTCACCATCATGGCCCTAGGACACTGCAGACATCAATATGAACCAGTTGCCAAGTATCCAAATTCTGATCATGTGACTTTGCTGTAATGGTCATAAGTGTGAAAAACAGTCATAAGCCACTTTTTTTTTCAACGCCACTATAACTTTGGTCACTAGACAAATGGTTGTCTGGTGTATTTGTTAATACTATTAATTCTTCTTGTTTTATGCATTTGTTTTCATTGCTACTATAACCATTCTTAAGGTTTTGATTTTAAATTTATGCCACTGAGAGACTTCTTTGGTTTTGGTTTAGCCTGGAATGTGAACGCTATTGTGGTTTATCAAACATGGTTTATGACGAAGCAGATCTGGCCATTTCTTTGTGCCCCCACAAAGTTCTCTCTGATTCCTATAAAGAAAGTTCAGTAACAAGATTCCCAGCCATTTGAGAATGGAAATGCATACATACATTGTGATGCACACTCTAAAATAATCAAAGTACAAAATTAAACATTTCCACAGCCATATTATCAGTCAACACAGGACTGAAGGGAAGCAGGAAATTCCTCTTCCTTGCAGAAGGTGCTTTGCTCCTGTTTTAAGCACTTGGTTGCAGGAGAATCTCAGGAAAAAGTAGGGAGGGGTCAGGGGGCGTATGATGGAGACAGGAAACACAATTTTCTTCAAAAAGTTGAAGAATAGTTCCACAGTTTAATATTTCACGGAGCCTGGAAGTTTTGCCTGGGGATATTTTGCTAGCATTCCTGCCACCAAGTGGTGAAAACATAACAAGGTTACATTTTCACCATTTGGTGGTTTTCTTTTCACAATAGAATCCCTTTATGCCACCAGACTTGAAATTCTGAGCTTGGACAATCTGGAACAATGCCGCCTGCGTTGTTGATCTAAGCACAATACACAAAATTGTCAGCTACAATGTCTTAACTGTCAACAACTACTTCAGCTTCAATCACAATAATACACGGGCAAACAATCGTTACAAACTCAAGGAAAAACGCTCCAAACTCGATTGCAGAAAATATGACTTCAGCAACAGAGTGATCAATGCCTGGGATGCTCTACCCGACTCCATTGTTACAGCCTCAAATCCTAACAACTTCAACCTCAAACTGTCTCCCGTGGACCTCACCCCATTCCTAAGAGGTCCATAAAGGGAATGTGCATAAGCGCAACAGCGTGCCTATCGTCCCTGTCTTACTGTCCCCATTTATTTGTATTTACTTCCTTTGTTTATGTTCATGTTCATATCTATACTTGTTATCTTGTACATGCTTGACAGATAAATCAATAATAATAAACAATTTCCCAGAAGATATTTCCAAGGTGCAACTGACAGGAATATGCCAATGCATACTTTCATTCAGGAATGGTTATCACTTGACTGCCTTATGAGTAGACAAAAGGGGCTGTCTTTATAGGGCAAGTCAGGAATTCGGTCTGGAAGCCATCGGCTAGTTCCACTTGGATGGACTAATTTTCCCTTGCACAGATATATCTTATGTGGCAGTTGTGCTCTTTCCTTGCCCAGGAGCAGTGCAGGCCTCCCTCACAACCAGGGCCGTCTTAACAGTATAATGGGCCCTGGGCAAAGCAGTGTATTGGGGCCCCTACGACAACTACTCACAGGAATAATAATGTAAATGGTCGATAAAATTAAACATATATTTATTTTATTGGCCCTTATGCTTGTGGGGCCCACAGGCAATTCAATCCAATCCAATCCAATCCAATCCAATCCAATCCAATCCAATCCAATCCAATCCAATCCAATCCAATCCAATCCAATCCTTTATTATCAATGCACAAATGTGTGCAGTGAAATTGAATGTGCCCATCAGACCCATGTGTTAAGACAGCCCTGCTCACAACTGAGCTACTGTACTGTACTCTACCTGGGGCTGCCCTTGAAGACCAGATAGAAGCTACAGCTGGTTCAAAATGCAAGCAGTAATGGGCACTCCTCACTGTGCTCATGTATCCCCACTACTAGCTGTCATTTGGCTTCTGGGTATGATTCAAGGTGCTGATTGACACCTTTAAACCCCTTCATGGACTAGGACTTGGTTATCTGAAGGATCACTTTTCTCTGGTACATTCTGGCTGAGTTGAGTGCATTCCAGGTCCCTTCTATTAAAGGCTGCCATCTTGCGAGAGCAAGGAAGTATACCTTCTTTCTTGTGATCCCCACATCTCTAGAACAACATCCCCTCCTCCCCAGATACAGACAACACCCTCTGTCAGCCTTTGAATGTCCCTTTGATGCTTGCTTGCTATCGGCTGCCATAGTAATGAGGAGGGGGGAGCTTGGTATTGGGGGTTGGGAAGTGAGCTGGTGTGTGAAGACCCATGTGAACCAAAAGGGAGGCTAGCTCTCAAGAATAACTTCCTTGCCGAATGGAGATGTTTACGCCTGGCCAAGGCCAACCGTCCCAGGACTGCAAATGGACAAAAGCACCTGGATCTGTATTCCACATGACACATGCAGGATGAGGATTGGACATTCATCCCGGGTTCCTGAGGGGAGGGATTTGGGGAAACTTTCAATATGTAAGTTCCACGCCTTTTTCCTCAGACCTTGCTTTTCTTTTGCTGCTATCCTTTCAACCTCAGTAAAAGTACCTCTTCTCTAACTCAGTGGAGTCGGGGGTTTTCTTTTTTGGGTTCTGAATGGAGGCAGACCTGACACCCTCTCTCTTGGGGTTCTGAAAGTCCTTAAAACCTGGCTGATGCTAATGTGTTGGGCGTGGTGGTATGCACTGTTATGCTTTTAATAATGGTTGTTTTAGCTGGCTTGTTTTAATTTAGTACTATTTTGTAAGCCATCCAGAATCTGCTGGAGCAGGTGGCTATAATGAATTTAATAAAATAAACAAAATTTAAAGCTTTAATGGAATTGTGAGGTGCCCTTTACCTGACAACATCAACTGCTCCGGCTCTGACTTTAGGGTCACTGCCCATGATGGAGACACTGGCAGCAAAGGAGCCATCAATGCTGAAGACGACACATTCCATTCCTCGAGGAAGGACAGTCAGGTAGCTTATGGCGCTACTCTGATCTCCCCTGGTGACCATGAAGGAACACAGAAAACAATTACAATACAATACAATCCATCATACCTATTCAGATGGCCTTATGTTGAAGAGATAAACCTTCAGCTTTTCATAGGGTGGTTATAGCTTAGTTAAAGGATACCAAAATTCCAAGAAAGGCGTTAGTAGAGAGGAAGAATATCAGAGCATATCTTCCTTTATGAACACACAGCTCTGCATGGCCCATCACTGGGGAACAGCTATTAAGAGGGAGACATGCTTATGGACTATGTCTGCTTATGGATTTGTCAACGTGTTCATTCTGTCAGCGAATCAGCCCAAGGATAAGGCTACCGAAGGAAATTTTTACTGCCAAATTCCAATAGCAACATTCTTCTTCTGTGGTTCATGGCGATATTTATCTTTATAATAGTAACTGGCACTGAGTGATAAGGATTTTAATAAAAATGTTTTTATTCGTTACAACAGCAATGGGCAACTTGCTACAAGAAACATCATTTAGTCCCTTTTTTTTAAAGCTCTTGGACCATAACTGTAAAATTGGAAGCCAAAGCTTCCTGCCATGATATGGTATGATATGAAAACAGATGAAAATTGGAGAGATTGGATCCCTAAAATAAGTATATTATAATTGAAAATAAATAATTCCGCACAATCCAATGGGTTGGTCATCAGGACCAGGGATTTTGTCTTCTGAGCTTTCAGACTCGTGCTGGAGGACATCTTCAGAGAACATTTTAAAAAGCCACATAACATATAAACACTACCCACAGAACAAAGGCAAACTCTTCTAGAGACAGGTTCCCTGAAGATGGGCTCCAGCATAAGTCTGAAAGCTTGAAAGACAAAACCTCTGGTCCCAATTGGACACAGAGTGGATCCTGCAACATTATTCTGGGAGACATATACAGTATTTGCCTTCATTCATGATAAATAATTCCCTCCATTAACTCTCAACCTCAAGCACATGTGTTGTAGAAAACACTAACTCTAGAATTTGATTAACATTTTATGAGAGTAGGACATACTCCTCAATCTCTCAGTAATTTAAGGATGTATTTATATTCTTCCAGACTTACCTGACCACCATTTTAATAGGATAGACGCCAACGGCAAGTCTTTTGTCTTTGGAGATGTTGTATGAGATTCTACCACTATTATTGGTGATTTCTGTATCAAAATAGACCCAACGTCCAGAGGAAGGTTCAATCATGATGAAGATGTCAACCTGAAAGATGAAAGAGAACATGTGGTAAAATTATTTTATGGAATTAAAATGCAGCAATAGAGAAGTTCAGGTTAGGTAAACAAATTCCTGTCAACACACATACACGGTTAACATCAAAGTTCATGAGGGATTATTATATTAGTCTCTAAAAAAAAAAACCCACTAGTTTTGCAGCATCTTAAAGCCTAAAAATATTGTGGCAAAAGCTTTGAGGATTAGTAGCTATTTCAGTAATATGACATCACTGACAATTTTAGTTGGTTTTAATAGATGCACAAGAAAAGCTTGCTGCTGTGTACTGTTCAGTCTGCAGCTAAAGCATGTGTCCAATTCTAGGTGCCACATTTTAAGAAAGACAGTCCCAGATGAGGTCAATCCAGATGGTGAGGGGCCTTGAAAGTCCAATGAAAAATAGCTGAAAGAACTCAGCATGTTTATCCTGAAGAAGAAACAATGAAGGGAAAAACAATAGTAACTTTCAAACATCTGTAGGACTATCTCATAAAAGACAGCAAAAAAACTGAATTAAGTCAGTCAAAGATGTTGCAGTTCTAACAATGAGCAGGGCATGAGCTTGCTCCCTCCTACAATTCTAGAATACATACTTTGCATGTGAGAGTCACTCTCTAGCACCTTAACTAAAATATTTCTGACAGCAGATTAAAAGAAATAAATACTTTTCTGCCTGAAACTCTGTGGACTGTTTGCTTTCTAAGCAGAGTTGACAAAAGTGGGCACAAAGAGCAATGGTCTGATTCGGAACAAGCCAGCTTCCTACAAATACCCTCTCATACACAGAAGGGCATAATTAAATGCTACACAAATATTTGTCTGCAGAAAACTGCAGGCCATGGGATCAGAAGCAGCAATAGAGAGGAGGTATTGAACTCATAACCTAGTTTATAAGTTTGAAATATGGTCAGGCGATATCAGAATGCAGGAGTAGAAGGGCTTAGGTCTGGTCAGCTATATCCTTTTGTTCTTAAGGGCTTACATGTCTTCAATGGCTTAACAGGGAACAAGGGAGAGAGAAAAGGATGACCTTGAAATGTTACCTTTTCTCCTGTTAAAGCCACCATGTCAAGTGGTCCATACATGAATCGGCCAACTAGCAACTGAGGGCCATCTTCTGCAACAATGACATCATTCGATCTGTGGTTTGAAGTTACATTCTGAAGAAGGAAACAAGGAAGGGAATGAAGCCATTGGGTTATCCCAACCACTACCCAACCTAGAAAAATGGTATTTGTTTTTAACAGACCCTTTAAGATTAGGAGAAACAACCCAAAGTCAACCCTTACATATTGATATGTGGATAAGCCTACTTGATCTTTTCCTAAACCCTGTATATCTGTTTTTGTATCAATGCTGACTTTTAGGCAAGTTCCTGCAATTCGGCAAAATTTTGGAAGTGGTTTGCTATTTGCCTGCTTCTTAGGACTGAGAGTGATTAGCCCAAGCACACTCAGCTTTTGGCCTGAGGTGGGACAAACTGATGGTCTCATGGCTAGCCTTGTGCCTTAATCACTACACCTAACTGAACCTCTTTCCTTAATTGGATCTTTGAAAAATTAGAATAAAACTCCACTGAGGTGCTCCACTGAAATGCACCAATTTCAGGGTTTGACTGCCGCTTTTGTATGTTAAACAAGACAGGCTAATCAGAAACCCTTCTGGCTTTCTTTCCATATATTCCATCTGTGGAAAAAGTACCTGGCCACAAAAACTACTTTCAGCATTTCCTATCTTCCAAATGCTGCTCCAACTGCTATTGTTATTATTAAAATTTATTATAGCCAGCTACTCCCATAGACGAGTTGGACAAATACAAAATAATAAAAGCAATTTAAAAAGATATAACCCCAAAGGCAGCCCTATCTAAAAAAAAATCAAGCAGTAACAAATCAAACCAAATCTGAAATGCATCAACCCATTTTGGTGGAGTGGCCACTGCTACGGCTGTTGTTGTTTTTTAAAAAACTGATTTAAAATGGCTTTGGTTCCTTTGAAACATGCTATATTATAGAAGGATTGGATGAAAGGCAATCCTGTACCCTTAGTTTGACTTGGGTTCTTCTGCGCAGCCATTTCTCTCGGGGATTTGAAGGGCTGAGAGTCACGGGATCCAAACTGTTGCTTTCCTTGACATTGATGGTTTCAAATCTCATCACCTGAAATGAAACATAACCATGGGAACTGCACTCAGCATCGTCAGTCTGCCAAATGAGTTCAAAATAATGGCATCAATGAACCTTCGTACAGCACAAGTCTAGAAAAACAGTTTACTGCTTGAAAGAAGATCTTATCTATGGGGAAAATTTGCCTAAATTTTTCATTAGTTTAACTGCATTTTTACCTTCTCTTCCACTGAAAGGACGGCTTGCCGATTTTATCCATGCAGCAACTGAATTAGTTAAATGAGGCAGGGATTTTCTTCAAGGCCGTCAATTCAGATTTGGGGCCAAGATGTACATTGTATTTGTGATCCACAGATATAGAAAGAGGGAGCGCACACAAGGAAGGCATTGTTACCTGTCTCAGAATGAAAGCAACCACATCTGTTGATTCCCAGTAGCTGGCGTGGAAGAGATGCGGCAAAGCCACTGTAGGAAAGGCTGTGAGGACATCTGGACAGTACAAAACGTAATCTATTCGCTTGGCTCCCCACCATTTGGAAGTTACTGTGGAAAACAAATAGGCATTTCATTTATCTATTCCACATCACAGAAGCGAGATTCAGGGGCAAAAGTTAGGCGTAGCTGTCGATGAAGGCTTGAGTTATTTCATCAAATTGCCAACCCCAAATTGTTGGAAATGCCAGAAAGTGCAAGGTACCTTCTTCCATATGTGGTGGCTATGCTCCAAAATTAAAAATTATAGGAATAAGATAAGGCATTGGATGTAATATATCATAAATGATCAAATAGAAATGGAGCCTGAAATGTTTCTCTTGGGAATTATTAAAAAGGATCATAAAAAAGAGGATAAGAATTTAATGCTACACATAATTACAGCAGCAAGAATCGCTCTGGCACAGTGCTGGAAAGAGGATCAAATATCAGAGGGTTTGATATTTCAGAAAATCACGGACTGTGCAGAAATGGACAGTCTAACTCTGGAACTAAAAGAGAAGAAAGTCTCAGAGTATTATAAGGAGTGGGAAAAATGATATGAATGGATACATAAAAGAAGTTGTAAATGAGTAAGGAAAGTATATTGTTGGACATAATGAATGTATATATTATGTGATATATATTTGGATAATCGATGGATAAAAGAATATGTAAAGGAACAAGGAAGATATAGTGTTAGAATAGTATAAAAACAGTATTAGTTGTGTGAATAACACAATATAAGCATGAGTGGTATATATAGCTACTGCCAAAATTGCAGTGTAATAGATGGAATTAGGTATGTAAATACTTTTTGTGTATTTTTTAAAGTGTGTGTATATTTAATAAAGTTTTTTAAAATAAAAAAAAATTGCCAAACCAAAACAGGCAGGGTTTCACAAGGAGAAAGCTACCAATGACTACGAGTCCAAAATGACTTCCTAGTGTTAAAACGAATTGCACTCACTGTTTGCTATGTTGCTGGACAATAAGCTCTCTGTTGACCCAGAGCTTTCACTGTTGCTGCTGCCAAGGCTCCCTCTTCGCATTTTCCCTTGTACAATATTGGGAAGTGCTGAAGTCTCTTGCATGAAGGACGACTTTGCAGAACTGTCTTCAGCAAACAGGCTGCTATGGTACTGGAGTGTATCAGCTGTAAGGTGGGAGAGAACTGTATCAGATAAGGGAGATTTATTTATTTTTTTGCAAGTAAAGTTTCTGAAAAACAGTACCAGCTGTGTTGATCAGGATAAGCATTTGGGTATGGAAGGACTACTAAGTTCTACGAAGCCATTTAGGTAATTTCCCCCCCCCCCCCATCTTATCTGATATTTCAGCCATGTATGTTTTTTAATGGGCATAGGTATCATAGGGGCAAACCCAGGAAGGAAGAACTACAGATATTTCAGAAAGCCGAGCCAATGAATGGGGAGTATGAAACATTCTTTTCCTTATTCTGAAGTCTTCCTTAAGATTTCAGACTACCCACAGCAGTGCTCCGTAACTTCTACTCCTGCATAATAGAGAGCATCCTGACGGGCAACATCACCACATGGTTCGGGAACAGCACCATGCAGGACAGACAAGCTCTACAAAGGGTGGTACGCACAGCAGAGTGCCAAGCTTCCTGAACTGCACTCCATCTACAACAGACGATGCCAAACTACAGCCAGGAAAATAATGGAGGACCCCAGCCACCCGAACAATAGACTGTTCACCATGATGCGGTCAGGAAGACGCCTCCGCACCCTGAAAGCCAACACAGAGAGACTAAGGAGGAGCTACTTCCCACAGGCAATACAGACCCTAAACCAAACCACAATAAACCCAGGACTATAAAAAATTTCCAATCTACCTCTAATCTCTACCTCTAATCTACCTCTCTCAACACTCCCAATCATTCTCCCTCCATGTCCATACTATTCCCTTGCCCTACTACCTCACGAGTGGTCGCATACACATTTCACTGCATTTCGTACTTTGTAAGTCTATGCATGTAATGAATAAAATTTGATTTGATTTGATTTGATTGATCAAAACAATAACAAGTGGAGTTTGGTATCATAATTTTGGGATACATGACATATGAAAGATAATCTTGGTGAAACGCAGGACCTGCAAGTAAAGGGGGAGTGGGGAAAGACTCATCCAAGAGTCTAACAATTAGGGTATTATGGGAATTAAACTCCACATCTGGAAGACAATGAGTTTCTAATATGTATGAATGTATATATACACTGTATGTTCAATTCAATCCTTTATTGTCAATGCACAACATGTGTGCAGCGAAATTGAAATGTTGTCTAGAGGCAAGCTTCGATCGTAAGGTGCATTGATTGGGAAAAAAACCCTATGATGTCATAAAAACCCTATGATGTCATGTTCTGGGCAAACCATGAGAGAGTGCCTTGAAACTCCACAAACAGCATAAGCCGATTCTTGGCAGAGAGTTATTATTCATTCATCATCTCTGTAAAGATCATTTTACGTAATTGTCTAGATGGCTGAGGCATGGAGAAGTACTTGGAAGATAGACTACATCATGACTACAACAGGTTGTGAACCGTACAAGCCAAAGACATAAATACCTAAGAGGTGGGATCTTCCATCTCCCAAGGGATGTCTCTGGTATCTTGGTACAGTACAGGGAGGCAGAAGATGGAATTTATTCTCTAATAATGGCTCCAGTCTGGAGGCGGAAGGGTCAGCTGAGTGGAAGAGGCTGTAAACTTGGCTGCAGGCTGGATGTACTTGGCAGACTAGACACAGGGAGAAAGAATGACTCACAGTCAACATGAACTGTTTAGATATACCTTCAGAGTGCAGAAATAAAATACAAGGAGTTGTCGTTAAATTTCCAAAGATATAAAATTCCCATGGAAGAAGAGTCAAGTAGTTTGGAAACAATGGAGTAAACTTTGAGCTGTGTCCTGCCTTCTGCCTTGCAAGCCATCTCCACACTTTAAACAAATATATGTTAATGAATAAAAATACTTTCCACTTGGTAAAAGTGGATTCTGTGTTCTTTTTTCCTATAAACAAAGCAATTAGTTTTTTTAAAAGAATAGCTTTTGCATTCAATCACTTTAGTAAACCATCACTGAATCAAATAGTTTCTTAAGATTAAAAATTATTCTTTAAATCAGAGTCCAATGTACCCAAACAAACCATCTCCTGATATGCTGGATTTCACATAAAGTGTGCACCTGAGTGAACACGGTTTGACAGATGTAGTACTTAGAACACATATCAAATAAAATTCCATACTTCCTACAGTATCTGAACCAGGTGACTTTCCATTTATTGAAATTTTATTTAGTTTATTTATTTGTATCAATACTTCCTCTTCAAAATACTGGAATGGCATGGCAAGTTATGTTGCAATTCAGAAAGCACATAATGGTCCCATTCAAATTCCAGTCCAACAAATTAAAAATCGCACTATTGCTTCCTCTCTGCACATAAGAGAGGATTTCAACCATATTTCTAATCAAACTTTTAAGATGGAGTCACCATATATCTCCTTTATACAAATTTACAGAGATGATGATGTCTAGCTCTAGTTTTTCTGTACTTTTAATTTGCTTCTTCCATCTTTTTTTTTCTTTACCCAGATAACTGGGTAAAGAAATGAGAAGACGCTTGCAGAATAGTAGCATAATCATTGTGAGGTTGAGAAGAGGGACCCATTCAGTTAAGGAAATGAATATTTTTGGAGAAGGTGAATAGAAAGAATGATTCTCCTTTTTCTATTCTTTGATTTGCATTTTTATGGTTGAAGAGGTAGTTCACCTCCTAGGGCAAGGGGGATAAAACCTTGGCTTGCCTTTCTTTGAAGCAATGTAAATGGAAGGCATTTGAATAGTTTAACACTTGTAATTCTTTCTACAGAGTTCTTAATAACCTTAATTAGTTGCTTTCTGAACCAAGGTTCTTTTTTAGAGTAAAGGAATTGTTCTACCTCCCTCACATCCTGCTGATATTAACTACTTAACCAGCATGCTTTATTATGCTATACTTTTCTCTTTAAATGATCATTTACACAATAACAAAATGAAAATATTGGATTTCTAAAAATGGAACTGCTAAGAGACCTGAAGAAGGCGAGGTGCTAAATCCCTGATAAAAAGCAAATTTTAAGGACAAATAATCAGCAAGAAAATTAAGCTTGCAAGTTTCCTGTCTACTCTGTGAAACTGATCAAATGAATTGTTCATAACAATGAAAATATATAAACATGGTGAACTAGACCTTGAAAGGGTTTATCAAAATGGCCTGTCATTCCCTAATGTCTCTTTTTTGCTCCAAAAATAAATTATTTCTAGCCGAGACTCACTTTGCAAGACAAAGTTGCCATTACTCAACATTCACAAAAAGACAATTCCGTCACCTGCCTATCTATGTTTCATCACTAATCAAAGAGGTTATAGCAAACTAAATAGGAAACTGCGCTTTGAAAATCAGATTAGAATTTCCCCAGGGCTAAGCAGAGAACAATCCAATGATATTAATTGCTGTAGTAAGCCTGGCATTTTACACCAAATGTCGGCTCTGCCAGACCAGATTAATAAATCAGATAAAAACTTCAGTGTTTAAAGCACACATTGGTCCACTGATGAATAATTTCCACTGGCAATGGATTGATTGTTATGTTGCTATTGAAAAGACCTCTTAAAATAGATATTCAACTTGAATGACAAGAACCCACAAAAGGGATTATTCCAGAAATCTTGGTACTGCACACAATGTTTGCAAAGGTATCAGCTGCCATTAAATAAAAATCTAGTCTTTAACAAGTGCGAAAAGTGGGAAGAAAAACATCATCACGAGAAGGACTTTCACTCTTCTGAAAACTGGTTAAGATTTGTGGGTTTTGAGACGTTAGATCTACTACTTTTTATGGGAAAATCCCTTTTCAAAAATAAATTTTAGAAAAATAGCACTGAACCTCCTATACCCATGATGACGAACCTATGGCACGGGTGCCACAAGTGGCACACAGAGCCATCTTGCTGGGCACACAAGCTATCAGCCAACTTACCTCCAACTGAGCATGCACAAGTGATTGCACATGTACGCATGCACAATTGCAGAGACCCAGCTGGTCTTCGGGCCTCCGCTGTGCATGCGCGCAATTGCAGCAGGAAATCCAGCTGGTCTTTGGAGCTCTCTTGAGCATGCACATGCGATTCTCATGTGTGTGTGAGTGCCTGCACGCAGTGTGCCTGCATTGCATGTGCAAAAGCTGCATGGAGGAGCTGCACACAAGTGTGGATGGCACGCGCAAAGCACGTACTTTTCGGCACTCGCTAAGTAAAAGGTTCGCCACCACTGTCCTATACTCTGCCCAAAGAAGTCTGTGCTCTTCTGAAACAACCTGATCAAACTCATTCTATTCAGGGACATAAAAGTTTGGCTGAAAGTAGCCAAGAGTAGCTATCGTGTCGGCTGATGGGCATCACTCACCTTCCAGACTGGGCAGGACTGTCCTCCGCATAGCCAGCACCAAACCAAGGGGTGAACCAAAGAGGAAGAAATCAGACACTTCAAATTCAAATCGCCCCAAATTAACATCCAACGTGTTTGAAGTGTTTGTTGGGGAAAACTCTGCATCATCATTCAACATCGTTGAGTGGATGCTGGGAAAGAGAATAAGAAGAGTGAAACATCATGGCTCAATCACACAATGATGAAAAACTTGAGGCTGATATCAACTAGGCAAAGACTACAAGTTTACAACAACTCACTTAATGACCATTCGAAGTTACAACGGCACTGAAAAAAATGACTTATGACCATTTTTCACACTTCTGACCATTGCAGCATTCCCACGGTCATATGATTTACATTCGGATGCTTGACAACTGACTCACATTTGTAACGCTTGCAGTGGCCTGGGTTGCGTGTGATCACCTTTTGCAACCTTCTGACAAGCAAAGTCAATGGAGAAATCAGATTCACTTAACAACAGTGTTACTAATTTAACAACTATAGTGATTCACTTAACACAGGGGTGTTAAATTCAATTTCATTGAAGGCCACATCAGGGTTGTGCTTGAGGGCCGGGGTGGGTGTGCTCAGGGTGGGGCATGGCCAGCTCAACATTACTTGTGTTATGGGTGCCTATGGTGGCCCAACAGCTCTGCCAGCAAAAACAGGGTCCCGAGCTCCATTTTATGACGGCCTCTTATAACCTTCCGCCAGCAAAAACAGAGCTTGGGAGGGTTGCCCATAGCCCTTGTGAGTTCCATTTTTGCTGGCAGAAGCACCATAGGCCAGTCCTTTGCTGCTCCAGGGTGGTCCCGTGGGCCAGATCTAGGCACCCTTTGGGCTGGATCCAACCCCTGGGCTTTGAGTTTGACACCCCTGACTTAACACATGTGGCAAGAAAAGTTGTAAAATGGGGCAAAATTCACTCAACAAATTTCTCACTTAGCAACATAAATTTTGGGCTCAATTGTGATCATAAGTTGAGGACTACCTGTATTATGTTTAAGGGTTGCAAATATATTGGTAAGTGAATGCATGTATGAATGGGAAAATTTCTGGACAAAATTTCAACAAAGGCGGCAGAGAGAAACAGGTTTACCTTCACCAACCAGGAGAACAATTTAGCTTCTGGGAGGGCTTTGGACTCTTTATTTTGTTAGTAGGCAAAATATTTTTGTTTATGTGTGATGTCAGTTTGGTCCTAAGGAAAGGACTAATTTCATTTCCTTTATCTAATCTACTCCAAATAAACAAGAATGGAAGAAGACTATATTTGCAAATACAAAATTCAGCTTATGAATAAACATAAAGGCAGTAATTAGGGCTTATGAATGCAGAACTATCAACTCTAAAAACCTATAGACTTTCTATCACCTATTTTTCCCTCAGTCACAAGGTTTGTGCCTTATGTTCAATTTTTAAAAATCTGCAGTGATACACTGTCTGAGAAGTAATTGAAAAACCTACTTTCATCATGATGCCTCACACATGGAAGGGGCTGCAGAGTACACCTGGATGTTTTTCAAAAAAAGCTCTCTTTAGCAATCTGAGTGAGAAGGTAGATAACTACCAACCCCGGGCCATACAGCCTACGTGACATTACCTACTCATTGCTTAATTTGCACCAAATCTTGCTCCTGCTTGCTTGAACTAACACTTCATGCAAGACTTTTAGTTACCTGGATAGGAAAGCATGATGGTTTGTTATGCTATCACAGTCATAGTTGGAGCAATCGCTTTGTTTCCGAAGCAATGGTTGTCTGGGCTCTTCATTCTCCATTATTCCTGAGATATCAATATTACTTTTGCTGAGGCGCTTGAGGTCTTCTAGATTTGAATCTTCAGTTGAAACAGGTTTATCCTAGAGAAAATTTATTTATATGTCAGTTTATTTTAAAGGGGAAAATTACTATGATGATACACATGAAGGGGCTGTAGTGTTGATACAATTTTCATTCTCAAAGTTTATTGCAATCAACAACATGAAGTTAGTTTTTAAAACTAACATAAATCTGTGGCAAAATTTAGGCTCTTTGGGCAATGAGAGTAAAATAACAGAATAACAGATTCCAGAATAACATAGTTGGAAGGGAAATTGGAGGTCACTAGTTGAACCCCTGTTCAAGCAGAAGATCCTCTGCCCAGTCTCTTCTTAAAAATCTCCAGTGATGGAAAAGCCACAACTTTTGAAGGCAAGCTGTTCCACTAGTTTATTGTTCTCAATGTTGGGAAATTTCTCCTTAGTTCTAGGTTGGTCTTCTCCTTGATTAATTTCCATCCATTGTTTCTTGTCTTGCCTTCAGGTGCTTTGGAAAACAGGTTGATCCCCTCTTCTTTCAGGTAGCCCCTCAAATATTGGAACACTGCTATCATGTCACTCCTAGTCCTTTTTTTCACTCAACTAGACAAACCCGGTTCCTGCAACTGTTCTTCCTATGTTTTAGCCTCCATCCCCCAAATCATCTTTGTTGCTCTTTTCTGCACTCTTACCAGAGTTTCAACATCTTTTTAATAATGTGATGACCAAAACTGGATGCAGGTGTGATCTTACTAAGGCTTTATAAAGCGATATTTATACCTCACCTGATCTTGATTCCATCCTTATGCTTATGCAGTCTAGGATTGCATTGGCTTTTTTGGCTGCTGCTGCACATCCCTAGCTCATATTTCATATCAACATGCAAGATTGCTACACACCTGTATTGGTGCACAGTGCACATATCGTAATCTCGCCAGAGTTTTATATCATTTCACCGCCATGACATTCTAAATAGTTCGCAGATTTCCAGTTAGCAAAACTGCTATTGTAGATAATAAGATATGCAGTGGCTGCCTTCTCTGACATTTTCCCATGCATACCTGAACACTGCTGGTGCTGCCTCTTCTGCTGCTGACTTGGCTTTCATCTGTTAGTCCCGTGCTATAGCAAATGGCATCAAAGCCCAACATTCCTCCCACACAGTCCCCCACAAGGCACACCTGGAAGACCAAGAAGAAGCCCCAAGTTTGTGATTTGGCCCAATCAGAAAAGTTCACTTTAAGCTCTATGGCATTACAGTCACATACCATACAGTATTTATGATTAACAAAATAAATATTTCATGGCTATTTTTATAGCTTCATATATGATTGCCTGGCTCACACAGCATCTTGGTGGTACCTTGAACTGCAAACTTTCTAATGTTTTAGCGTCATGTAATGCAGGGGTCTCCAATCTTGGCAACTTGAAGACTTGTGGACTTCAACTTCTGGCTGAGGAATTCTGGGAATTTAAGTCCACAAGTCTTCAAGTTGCCAAGATTGGAGACCCCTGATGTAATGTGTGGTGAGAATCCAAAGCCAGACACAGGTGAGTCACGAATCTTCCAGTCATAAAGCAAAGACTTGAACACAAGAAGGATCTTACAATAGGCTATGGCTTCTTACAGAGAGAAAGTATTTCTTGAAGTTACCATACTGGAAATAATAAAACAAGTCTTCAGTATGTGAATTCACTTATTTCAGCTGCATCAATAAAACAAGCTGATATGGCAAGTTTGAGCATAATCAGTATCACACAAATGAGACATAAAATACAGAGACATTAAATTAAAGTGTTCATATTACTATGAAAATCAGCAATAGGGATCATCCAAAATTGTACTGGATTGCAGCAATCTTAAGAAAGGTTCATTCTTCCCTCCAAGCCATTTCCCTGGATATAAATATGCCTACTTCAACTATTGTTATTATAAAAGAACCTAGTATTGATTCAAGTCTACCTTTATACCACCTTCTCAAGTCTAAAGAAGCAGGCTTCTACTACACCATTATGCTAATTTATCCTCCTGCTCCTAATTCCCCAGACACTGTTTATTCTATTGCTTTCCTTCCAAAGTTCTGTGAGAACTCAACCAGTTAAATCTATAGTCCAATCTTGCATGTAAAGCAGTATGCTATGAAAAGGAGAACCTAGAGACCACAACTACTAAGCCTTTATTTAGTGCCAGTAATGTGTAAAGTACATCACTACTTATTAATTAGTAGAACAGAACAGTAGAAAAAAGAATGTTTTTCCCAATTCCTTGTGGGGCTTTAAAGGAAGTTTAAGGATATTTTTTCTTTTAGCAGGACCCCGCATAAATTTTATCTCCTCTTCCACATAATCATTTTTCCATGGAAATTGTTTTTATTGCATTTTTGAGGATCAATAGTGGAGGGGAGGAAAGTTATGTCAAGGTGAGGCTTGATGTGGTAAGAAAACTAGAATGGGTGATTTTTGTAGGAATCCTTAAGTTTGAATTCCAGAGAAGATGTTCTTCATTCTTACCTAACAGAAGAAAGTGAGATGCTGAAAAACTCAACCCAATGGACTGTCCCTCTCTTCCTGAATTGCATCTATCTGACCATAAAATTACTATCTTTAAGAACTGATTTTTTCCTCTCTGTATATTTCAATATCACATCTTCTACAGCTTCCACTTGAGGCTTATTTGTTGGTTGAAATATGAAATAAACATAGGATAAACTTTAAACAGTCGATAAGTCAACATTAGTAACTACAAATGATCCGTCAATCCCCTGCTTATGTGTCTCTAGAATTCTCCAAGTTTGAACCAGCATATTTACCGGTATTTATTTTTATTTATTTATTTGTTTCCCCTGTTATTACTTATAAAATAACTCAAGGAGGCAAACCTATCCAACACACCTTCCTCCTCCTATTTACTCCACAAGAACAACATGGTGAGGTGGGTTGGGCTGAGAGTGACAGGACTAAAGTCACCCAGCTGGGTTTCATGACTAAGGCAGGACTTAAACTTATAACCTCTTCTAATTTAATTTAATTTTTAAATTTTATTAAATTTCTATACCGCCCCTCTCCCGAAGGACTCGGGGCGGTGAACAGCCAATAAAACAGTACAATAAT
>JAEANM010004169.1:0-21193 GCA_017656035.1 Myanophis thanlyinensis
CACACACACATACATATATAAAAATAAGCTGAAAATATAATGCTAAATTTATGAAAGGAATAAAACCCTGCTTCTTGAAAGTTCTTTGCTAATTATATCTCATACTTATTTGTGATGTAAATAACCAATATTTCTGTTGCAGTCAATCCCCCAAACAGGTTCTCCTATCTTAGAGATTTGCAACTGTGCTACAGGCACTGGAAATCTCAAGTTCTTTTATTATCGGAAAGATTTAATATAATTATCTAGATAAACAATAACTAAATTTCACCTACTAAAAACCTGTACATTATTATATTACAGCACGTAAAGCTATGAAGAAAGGGAAATCCCCAGTTATAATTGATAATACCAACATTCATGCTTGGGAAATGAAGCCATATGCAATAATGGTATGTAATATTGTGACTGCTTTGTAATTCTTAACAAGTGGGAGCTCAATAGAAACCTGTTTACTTATTGTTATCAAATTATGGAGGACATTTGCAGGGAATCTGTAATGTCTGTAATGTTTTCAAATACCATTTTTCTTCTGCTTGAATTCTTGTCCAAATCCTTGAACTGCATTCTCCAACTTGGCAATATTGCAACTATAATACATTGGATGGGATTTAAGGGCATCTGGAAGGCAGTAGATCTTTACGCCATCCAATCTAAATCAAGCTTTTCTTTTTTAGGTTATATTTAGCTCTTTTTATTAAAATTGAGAACTTTCTCGGGAATCGTGCACAGCTTTAAAGGAATGTCGCTTTATGAAGATAATGAAAGCATAGTTCCAGCTTGTGGAATATTTGTTTCTAGACCAGTATAAACTAGGGTGACCAACCGTCCTCTTTTGCCCGGACATGTCCTCTTTTTACGTCCAGTCCGGGGCGCCGGGTGGGTTTTATAAATTTATAAAACCCACCCGGACTCCCCGGACTGGACGTAAAAAGTGGAGATGTCATGTCCGGGCAAATAGGGAAAAGCAGCTCTGGGTCGGCAGGAGAAGATCCACTGTGGAGCTGCGCGCCCCCCCCCGCCGCCCCCCCCGCGATGGAGCGCATGCTGGTCTGGCCGTACGTTAGAAAGCAGCAAGCCTTTTCTCAACCTCCGGCCGCTCTCAGACGCGTGGGACTTCAACTCCCAGAATTCCTCAGCTCGAATAGGGCTCCTTTCCCCTTGGGCTCAGCGAATCCACTGCATCGTGGGAGTTGAAGTCCGTGCGTCTTTTAAAAGCGGCTGAGGAGGGAGAAAAACGCCCCCCACCCCCCCCACCGCCCCCCGTCCTCTTTTTTGGAAATCAAATATGGTCACCCTAGTATAAACCTTGCAATCAATGCAATCACTTTTTAAATTAAAATATGAAATTACCTTATATTGAGCCGAATCATTTAGCTCATCAGATACTTTCTGACTGGTAGCTGTTCTTTTAAAATACAGTTCTTTCTGGAACTCTAAGCTCTTTTAATGGAGATACCAAGGACTCTATGGAGGCAAAGTATGACTTTTCGATAGTGCTACAGACCATCTTTCAGTTTAAAGCAGGTTGTAAGAAATACTATGCTTTCCTTCTGTTGCGTTACCATTGGTGCTAACTTAGCATTCAAATAATTTGAGTGAAATACCAGTTGAAGGGATTAAGATCATAATCATAATCTAAGCTCCTCTTGGTCTTACATTTCACTCAATGGCCAACTAGATGCCTGCCAATGTTCCTCTGCATTTGGTACCTGTCCTTAATGGATTTAGCAATTTCCTTTTCAATGCCATCCAAATTAATAGCCATCACACTGTGTTTTATGGTGGTGGAGTGTTAATTTTTCTGTGTTAAGAAGTACTTCTTTTTATTCGTTTAGTGATATTAGTGACTAATATACTAGTGATTAAAGATTAGATGTTGCCTGTCACATCAGTTAAATATAATCTCTGCCCCTCTTAGTAATAAAAATCACTTATGAATGTGATTCTCAAAAAAATTGCTAATTCAAATTTCCACTCATTTTTTTAAATATAGTTTTGACAGTACCTACAGTATCAACAGGTAACTGTTTCAATATTCCTAGCTCACAGTTGTCTGTTTTGAGAGCAATTTACAGATTACTGCATGTCTAACCAGCTTTGCTTCTTTTCTTGAGAAGCAATATTTTAAAATCCTTGACATAACTCAATAGCAATGTTGGATTTTTTTGTTTGCTATCTTGTTTATAAAGCATTGATGATGAAAAGTCTTATATAATTAATGGTGAGTAGTTTGAACTGAAGTTTATAGAAAAAAATAGTAGGAAAAGCATGAATAGTATCGTCATGCTTGAATAAATAATTATGAGAAACAGAATGAATAAATAGGAGATGTGTGTGGATTACAAAACATATTTTGCTTAAGCTTCCCACAAAACAATACCATTTTGTTTGGCAGAATATAATTTGTTGTAGTTTAATAAAAATATTTCAAGTATTCTAGTCACTGAAAACAGTGGGAACTTCCCTTGTTTTTCATCTCAGGAATATAAGACTGGATGCTACTCAAAAACAAAAACCCAACCTACAAAAGAATTGGGCAGATTATTTTATTCTTTTCAAAACATTAAAAGTAAGTCTCTTAGGAGGTATATGGAAAGAATTATTCCTTGTAGTTATTTTTTTATAAATTACCACTCCACTGTTAAGCAATTCAAAGACAGTTTTCCATTCAGGTTGCTTTTTGCTGGACCTGTCAGCACAGTCTCTGTTATGTTGCTGCAAAAAATGCTGCTGCTTAACTCTTGCATGAACAGTAATATTGACCTGGGAAAATAAACAATTAAAAACTTAATAATATCTACACATGTCTCCTGAAGCTCAACTCAATTCAATCTCACTCAAAAGAACGCACAGAATATCCATATCCATTGAAGTACATTCAAAACATACGCCAGAATCCCCACTCTGGCATTCATAGTGATCTCTGTATTTACAGCCTAAGCGCCCAGCAACATTGGAAGTTAATCAGCTGTAGTGGGTCTTGTTCCTGCAGCAGAGTTCGCCAGGGGTCTGCAATCCTGAATGATGTGCTTAGGTAAAAGCAGACTGGCACGCCTAGTGTTACTCCATCCAGTCAAAGCCAATAGCAGTAGGTATATGATTAGATTAGTAAAGCTGATGATTTTAGTAGCCTGGAAATAAATCTTGATGTATAAGCCGCCAAGATCTAGTTTTTAATGCTTGGAACAGCTACTGTATAATGCATGAGACAATGCCTCTTACAACTAACAACTTTTGTGAGAATGTCCACTTCATTTAGAATTTAGTACTCTAAATGATTATTTCATGGGTTGTCCGTTCAGGAGGCACTGAATGAAGGAGTGAATTTGAATTAATCATTCCAAGAAAAGAATTAAAGGGGGGGGGTGATTGTGTGCTCTGGATTCAGGCCAACGAAACAATGTTTCACATTGTTTTAGGCGCTTATAAAATTTGGGAAGGGTACCATCACTCTTTTTTTAATAGTTAAATTTTGGATAGCAAAGATCAACATAGTTGAGAAGCAAATACAACCTACTTAACCAGGTCCGGTGCAGCTGTATGAGCTATGTTCATATAGCATGCTGTTTTTAACATTTGTCAGTGGCTTAATGTGTGGTATGCAGTTTATTAATCAGTGTATTGAGTTTATTCAGTAATCAGGTTAAATGTGTTGTGCAACTCACATTGGTCGGTGTTTTTTTCTCCCTCATGGTAGAGAAAAATATGGAAAACACTGCTTAATAGATTAAAACATGATAGTATTTTTTAAAGTTGTAGCATGATAACAATTTGTTTTTTCTTTAATCAGGCACTTGAAAACAGATATGAAGTTATATTTCGGGAGCCAGATACACGTTGGAAGTTCCATGTTCGGGAATTAGCTAGGTACGTGTTTTACAATCAAATTTAGAAAAACCCAGGCAGACCATTGTTGTAATCATAGATTGATTTGAATCCTGATTTAGGCAAGAGGCTAGTTCTGAGAAACAGCATGTAGGAAAGCTGGCTTCTACTAGTTTACTTGGACATATCTAAATAAACATCCTGCTTATTTATGTATTATGTAATGTAGTTTCTTGGACATGTTGAAAAAACTGTGACCTTGAAACTACGATAAACACAGAATGATATGTCAGTACTATATCTCATGAGTTAGAAAAGGAGTATATATCCCATTTTAAACATAATTTTTAGTCTTTGAAAATATCTTGTAAATGTAGCACTCTTCAAATTGTAAACATTTGTATTTAAAAGAGAAGCCTGGAACAATAATTAATTAAAAACAACATGAGATTTGAAAAATAAGAAATCTGGGAAAAATGAAATGTTATTTTTAAATTGATAATTATTTGGCATGATTTCTGAAGAAGTATGATCTTCTTGTTAATGATAATATCTGTTAATTTCCTAAAAGTGAGAAACTTAGAAGCAAATTCTCTAATTGAGAAAGCATGAATTTTATTTCTTGTGTCAAAAGTTACCTCACACAAAGCGTATCGGGAGCTTTATATTCATATATTTAGAAGGGACTATTTAAGCCACTGAGTTCAACCCTTTGCATTACAATCTGATGGTTCCTAACTTGTGAAGCAATTCACATCACTTCTTATATGGGTCCATTGCTGAATAATTCTTACTATCCAGAATTTTTCCGCAAAATATATCTGAAAGTGCCTTTGTATAATTTAAACCCATTATTTATCTTCTATCCTATAAAATTGCCTAGGGCAGGGGTGTCGAATTCAATTCATTGAGGGCCTCATCAGGGTTGTATTTGACTTTGGGGGGGCCAGGGTGGGTGTGGAGGTGGGTGTAGCTAGCTCAACGTCACTCATGTTGGGGGCATCTGTGGTGGCCCAAGCTCTCTGCCAATGAAAAACAGGCTCCCGGGCTCCATTTTCTGCTTTGGGGGGCTTCTTGCAACCTTCTGAGTTCCATTTTTGGCTGCAATGGTCTCCTACAACCCTCTGCAAGTGAGTTATAAGCACCTCATGTGCCGGATCTAGGCCCCAGGCCTTGAGTTTGACATCCCTGACCTAGGGACTTGCTGTAACAACTGGTCCTTTTCCTTCCCTCTAGTCAGTATCCCATAATTACTGAAAATACAATTGAGTCTTTAATTTGGAGCCTTTTTCTTTCTTGTGGGATTCTGGGGATTACTTTGCTGAAAAGTATTTTCTCAATGGTCAGTTGATCACATAGGTGTTGAATGTAGTTGAGGACAGAATTAGAGGGAGCCTATTGGTCTCTTAATCAGTATATCTCAACCATACCCATATATGCATTTAATGGACTAATTCCTGACTGTACATATAGAAAATTTGCCTTCTATATGTATCAGGTTCCAGTGTTTTTACCCCAAAACCACATACAAGGAAAACTAATGCATTGATCAGGGGCAATTAATATTCTTATGCTTTCCTTGACATATTTTACATTTATTTTATAGACGTAATCATCATGGTGTTCCATTTGAGAAAATACGTTCGATGAAAGATGAATATGAGCATAATGTTACCTTCCATACAGTGCTTCATTCTGAAGAACCAGCCAGATACTGCAATTCTGGACGTTATTCTCGTGTGAATTCAGCTTTTTCCAACAACAGAATGAATAGGTCATGAAACTGATTTTAATGGGAGACCTAGTGCGAGATTTTAGTGGGATTTTATAGATTTTATCAATTTGTGTATTGTTTTAGATTTTTAGCAATTTTCTATTTTTCTACTGACCTGAAGTAGGTCAACTCATTTAAACTTGATGCTCCATAATTCTTGCAGATTTTAAAGAAAATTATAGAAGAAATAATTTAAATATAAACCATAATAATGTTGCTTTTTCACATTTTTATTTTATCCTTTTCTGCAAACATTTTCATACTGAGCTTTATATTCACATAAAAATTACAGGGTGGCACCTATTTAGGTCTACATAGATCAAATACATGTTGACTGTTGGCATTAAAATGCTAACTATGATATATGAGATATCTTTTTTCCAAATCCTCGTACATTAATTAGAGCAATTGTGTGGTAGCAGCAGCCATAAATGTGTTTGATTTCTCACTAAGGCCAAAAATAGGACTCCAATCCAATGGCAGAAACCTTTTCTATTTGTGCCTTTACCAATGTCCAAGTCTGACTGTGTTCAGCGTATCAGAACCCTGAGCCTTCAAGAGAGTGAGAATCAAGCATTTTATGAATGGTGTAGGCGAAACTTTTGAGCTGCAGGATCAGTAAATCTGAAGCTGTTCCCAAAACAGTATATATTTGTAAAATCTTCAGAACTAGTACAGATAAATTGTAATGGTTGTTAAGTAGTATTTAACATAAGATCTTGTTTCTTAAGTCCTATAGTTTGTGTTCCAGATTGTTTTTAAAGTGTGTATCCATTGTACGTAGCTTCTTTTAGTTTTTTTTATTTTTTTGTTTTCCCTTTAAAAATCCTATTCAGTGTATTGTTCAAAGCGATCAGGTGCCTCGTTAGATCCCTATTTTTGAATTCCTGGTTCTGATATATATCCGGTAGTAATTTGCTAACATAAAACAGTACAGAGCAAAAGCATAGCCACAATTTTTTATTTTTACTCTACAAAAATGTTAATTTTGTAGAATTTGGTCTTTGTGAAACAAGCAAGGTGCACCTCAAATTTCCCATTAAGTAATAAATACTTAGATGAGTAAGAAACCAGCATAAATGGTTAAAAACTAGATTAAAACAAAATATTAAAATTATTACAGCTATTAATATTGTCATAATAGTTTTTTTCTTCTGAAAAGTTTAAACTTTATCACTTTATAGCAAAACTATGTTCTTTTTCTCTTGATCTAGTTTCTGTTCATTCTTTAAAAATTATTCAGAATATTCTATTTTTAAAAAAAATCTTCATTGTATTTTAGGGAGATTAATCTAGCAACAGGTTCCAATTTTAGGTATCCCAAGTCCAATGAAATTTATGAAGCATATCAAACAACGAAGATGATATTAAATCTGCCAGGAATTCAACATATTGTTTGCAATGCATTTAACACTTTTATCATGGATATTATGTAGTTTTATTATGAAATTTTGGCTACTTTATCCAAACATAAATATATACAGATAATGATCATTGTATTCATACTTCAAAACTGCTTACTATAATAATTTTCTACTGGTTTATAAAAATAGATTAGTGTTCAGGGATATATTTGTCATTATGATTTAGAGATCACTGTAGTAATAATAATAATAATAATAATAATAGTAGTAGTAGAAGTATCTTTTTGCAGAACTCAGTTCCTGGCAACAAAGAATTTATTTACATTTATTTCCCAAGTGTTAGTGGAAGGATCTCTGAAAATATTTTTCAAATAAGTTATAGATCATTCTCATTTCTAAAAAAGAATGATGGTTCATTTTCTTCCTTATTTAAGGAAGAAGATAATTTGATGCTATTTTAATATTCAAACCTGATATAACAACACGGGCCTGTTCATATAGTTTTGGGCATTAGTCCCTTTGACAATCTCTGATACATAAAATGCTGTTTAGAATAGCCGCTTATAGAACATCTTTAGGACAGGACAAAAAAACAAGAAAAATCCTTTTGTGCAACCTTTTTATGTATTCTTCTGTTAAGCCATTTGTTCAAAAGCTAGCTTTAATATAAGATGCATTGAATATCTGAAAAACTTTAAATTTGAGATAAAAATTTGAAACTAATAACTTCTTACCCAGAAATGTTATCTGTAGCTTACATATCAGGAATTTGTAAGTTATTCTTACTGAAGTGTCTTAAAATGCTTATTTTGACCTAAAATGTGTAATAAATAAATCTAAACAAATATTTACAATGTTTAGAGTTTTAAAAGGTAATTCACACATTAAATACAAACTATATTAACAGTGACACTTTCTTTACCTCTAACTTTTCCTACACAATAATGAACTGTTCTGTTTTCTTTTGTAGGAATTAATTTTCTTTGGTATTACCCTGATGCATTTTTTTTATTAGTAGGCTGACCAGAGTACTCAGCCTGTAAAAAGCTGCAGCATTATGTGCTGGATATAGCAAGTGCAGTGTCAGATTCAATTCCTTGCTCTTCTGAAAAATTACTTAAGAGGGCTTGGGTATTTATCATTGCAAGTTCCTCATCAGCAACAAAATTGCTTTCAGGAGCAGAATCGGTCGCATTTAACTTTAGCAGTGGATGTTTGTTATTCTTACTTTCAGTTTTTTTAACTAATGTTTTGCTCTGGGCACAAGTGCTTCGAGGGGGCTGAAATGCTTTTTTAAGAAATGGTGAAATAAATGCGCAGATTGGCTTCACAGGTGGAGGGGAAGGGACTCGACTGAGCAGATCCATTGCCTTTCGTTTCTTATAGTTCTTTGGAGTTTCTTGAAAATCTGGTGTCACTTTTGCAGATCCAAGAGAAAAGGATGGTTTTATCTCTGGCTTTCCAATGGTCAAAGGACTTTGATGTCCTAGTTCACTGTTGGGAACTGTAATCTTAAAAAGACAACAAAAATTGAGTTGTTTAAGCTACTTTTACTCACTAAGAACATTTGAACTAAATAATGCCTTTCTCTTTAGATAGGTATGCTTTTAAAATAACGTCCTTCAAAGCAATTTTAGGAAATGCCTTTACTATAGATATAAGATTTACTAGATATAAGATTATGAAATATCCCAAAATGCTTTAATTGAAATTGATAGGAAATCCAATGAACATAGAATATTACTTTTGAACAGCATTTATAAAATTGTTCTTTTTATAAACTTACTGCTTGTTTATTTCCTGCATCAGATTTCCAGGGAGGATCCAAGCCACATTCTTTAGATAAATTAAATAATTGCAAGGGATCTGATTTTAGCAAATTCATGACTTTGTATTGTGCATCTTTGCTAAAGCAGCCATTGTTCTACAAGACAAAAACAATATTTTTGTATTATAACTATATTCTGGTAAAATATGGGTAATGTATTAAATTATTTAATTCTATATGG
This sequence comes from Myanophis thanlyinensis, assembly GCA_017656035.1. NCBI lineage: Eukaryota > Metazoa > Chordata > Lepidosauria > Squamata > Homalopsidae > Myanophis > Myanophis thanlyinensis. The sequence continues at coordinate 8,976 of JAEANM010004169.1, forward strand.
CCATCCACTTGACATACAACTCTGGGGAGTGAACAGCAACTTATAAACTAAACAACAAAAACTGAAATAACACATATTTCAGGTGTAGTATCAATACATATTTTATGAAATTATGTGAAGTATGCAACTAATACCTTATTTTTGAATGCCAGGAGTTTCCAAAAGAATGTATTTTGATTTTTTTTATGATGAAATATATAGAAGTATTCCTCACTTCATGGCAATTGGAGCTGGAATTTCAGTTGCTAAATGCTGTGGCTTTAAAATAACACAGTATGTGGCCTCATTGCTTAGTGACACAATTTCCAGCACAGAGTTGCTATTATTAATCAAATCAACATGGTGTTTTAAGTGAGGATCTCACATGGTCACCATTTGCCAACTCCTGTTGGCTTTCTTGTAGTTTTTACTTGTGAGAAACTGAGAAGGTTGCAATTGGTGATCAGGTGACTGGGACACTGCAACACTGATCATGTAGGCATCAAGCACCTCCTAAATTGTGACCACAAGTACATACACTACAACCAACAAATACAAGGATCACTTGTAACTGCTACTTGTTCAGGACTGTCATATGTTTAAACAGTTGTTAAACAAATGGTTGTTAAATGAAGAATCTGTAGGACTGTGCAGCATTTAGATTCATTTTCACAAAGAGGTTTTGGGAATGTGGAAGGTTGTAGAAAAAAATTGATGTAGACACTTAATGAATCAATTGTGGAATGCTGTTTTAATCTGCATCACAAAAAAGTAAATGTGTACACCACAGGCACTGAATGTACTTTACTGTTCTTTAGAAATAACTTTACCTCAATGGTATTTTTAAATTCTTTGAATATTTCTTGGAGATGGTTTTCCTTTGGGTTTGAAGAAAACGCAGAAAGCTCTCCAGCAAATAGAGTGGGAATATCTGATTTGAGTTCAGGTCGCCACTGAAGATTGGTTGCAGAGATCAATGCAGATGGAATGATTATATCTTCAATAGCAAGCTGCTTGAGATCTGTACAAATCTGGATTGCTATTATATTGTGATGTTCATCTGACAAATATACCAATGTAGAAAAAACTATGTAAAAATGAAACATACAACTTGTTAGATTAATATAACATTTTTCATGTTGGTCATATTGAAGTTCAAAATAAAAAAATCCTCCATTCCAGCTACCACTGATAGAAAATTACATTTGCAGCAGGAATGCAAGGGAAAAAAACAGTAATCAACAAGTCTTGTGATGCCTTCCCTTTCCCCTATACTGCATTCTGCCATGACTACCCAGCAATCCTAACCTGCCCTTTAACTCAGCTGTTCATTAAGGATCACCTGGTTTGTTTAGGAATGGACTGAAGAAGCAAATTGTTTCTGCCTGTTACACCCAAATCCATAAAATTAGTATTTTTTTTTAAATTTTTACAAAACTGAAAGCTCAATACCACAACTCCTACTAAAGAAAAGCGAATATAATTTAAACAAAAACAATTGTGAAAAGCAATATAACACTAGAAATCTAAAAAGTTACCCCACTTTTTTTTTATGCATAGTCCTACTGTGGCTTAACTTTTCAGCCATTATGAAACCCAATTTAAAGAAAGTAAACACAGATCCACAGAATATCACACATTTGTTAGATGGAGTTTGGTACAGTGAAATGAGAAGGGAAAATATTAACAATCAGCACTTTCCTGATACACCATTAAAATAGTAGGATTTGTAAATTGAGATCTTTGGTTTATATTAATGCAGGTCCATGATCACACTAAAAATTTAACTGATTGGTTTATAAGGGGCCACTATGATTTTTGTTTATAACTAGATCTAGACCAGGTGTGGGCAAACTTTTTGACTCGCGGGCCACAATGACGGGCTCCCCCTCCCGCAGCTACCCCCACCCTTACTCCTCCTCCTGCAGCCCCCCCTCCCCGTGTCTTTGCAGGCGTGGGATGCCGAATGCAGCAGCCCTGGAGAAGGTAAGAGGGCGGCGGGCAGGAGCGGGGGCGGCACGCAGCTCCGCAGCGGCAATGCCGGCTCTTCTCCTGCCGCCCATCTGCTGCTGATGGCGAAAAGCAGCTCCGGCAAGACGAGCATGCGCTCCATCGCGGGATTTAGTTGGCGAAGTGGAGCGCATGCTTGTCTTGCTGGAGCCGCTCTGGGCAGCACCTGGGCGGCGGGAGAAGAGCTGGCGTTGCCGCTGCGGAGCCGTGCCCGCCTGCCGCCCCCCGCTCCTGCCCGCCGCCCTCTTACCTTCTCCAGGGCTGCTGCGTTCGGCATCCCATGCCTGCAAAGACACGCGTGTGTCAGCAGCCTGTCCCGCTTTGCCGGGCGGCTCCCCGCAGCCCTCCCCGGATGGCTCGGGGGCATCTTCGGCAGGAGAGGGGCCCGGCAGGCGCGGAGCATCCCTGTGCTCTGGACTAGCCCTGCGGCCGAGGGGCACGGGGGCAGCAGCCGCTCACGGTCATCCTGCGCCCATCCTCAGCCCCAGCCTCGCATAGGTCGCTCGCGACGCGCCGATCACCGAGGCAGCAGCGACCCTTGAGCGACCCTCCAGCGAAGCTGCGGGAGCCATGCTTCTTGAGGGTGCCACGCTCTCGGGTACGCTGCCGCTGTCAGTGAGGGCAGAACTAGTTCCATGGGCCGGATTAAAAAGCCCAACGGGCCGGGTGTGTCCCGTGGGCCGTAGTTTGCCCATGTCTGATCTAGACAGTTTAAATTTGCAATACATATATATTACAATTAATTTAAAACTTCAAAAGCCCAGTGATTTTTCACCATATATTACATAAATAAACTAAGGCAGAATGTATCCATTTTACCCAGGTGGTGGAGTAGGTTATTTCATCATGGGTGAAACTTCAATTTTTTTTTACAACTTCTACATTTCAGTTTGTGAAGAAAAAAAAGACTTTAAAGATACCAATTTGTAATTTATAATTACTTATATATAAGTAATAAGTGTGACTACAATATGTAACATACCTGTTCTTTTTGTCAAGCAAACTATATATCCTACCAAATCCACTTCAGAACAAGCTGGTCGGAAGGAGGGCTCCATTAGTTTACCATATACCAGACATTCCCTTGGTTTGTAAACTTGTAACAGACTTTCTTGAGAAACCTAATAGCATTATGGATAATAACATCATGAAAACTGCGTAAAACCTGTAACTTAAATAGCTCACTTTAAGTCTTAAAGAACACTTACTTGCATTTGTAGATACTGGGTTTTCTTGGTAGCTGTTAGCTGTATATTGTTGGTTTTCAACTTGCCTTTGGAGTGAGATGCAGACAACTGTAAAATTCTATATCGTCCTCCTTCCTTTAAGAAGCTACAAACATGTGAGTGTAGACGCCAGATGTTCAGTATAACTTCTAAGATTAGAATTAAAAATACAGATTATATTTTGACAACAATATGGTAATCTTTAAAAAAATACTCTTGCTGGTTATTGACCATAGACTTAGTCCTTAACTTAAAAACATTTGTTTAGCAATCAAAGTTATAATGGCACTGAAAAAAATGATTTATGGCCAGTCCTTGCCCAACTATCAGCATCTTAATGTCATGTGATCAAAATTTCAGTGCTTGACTACTGGCATAATGACAACTGCAGCATCCCACAGTCACACAATCTCCATTTGTGACCTTCTTAGCTGGCTTCCATAAGCAAAGTCATTGGAAAAAGCCAGATTTGCTCAATTATCATGAAATTCATTAAACAACCATGACAAAAAGTGTCATAAAATTAAGTGTGTCTTGCATAGTAATGAAAGTTCTGCTCTCAACTGAGGTTGCCAAGTCGAGGCCTCCCTGTATTTTATTCTTAATAAGCAAAAACTACACATAATATCCATTCGTATCTGTGCTACATAAGATCTTAATTAAATTTACTTTTAGAAATGTTGCTATTTGCATAGTGCTACAGTTAATGCATCAAAGAGTGCATCAAGGGGTGACATATAATAAATTTGAATAAACAGGTTATATGAATAAAGCGTTACTTAGATATTATATAATTACATATATTTACAGCCAGTATGCCTTTCCGTGCTGATTAAGGTATTTACCTTTTGAGTTTTCTTTTGTTCCATAATCTACAATTCGTAGTTTGATTATGTTGGATACATCCCTTCTGCAGGAGCTGTTTTTCTCTTGCTCAGCTGATTCCACAGCTTTTCTGAATTCTGCCTCTATCTGGGCTTGCCTTTTATCATTGACCATCTGTCTGTGACTATTCAAGGCTTTTAATTGCTCTTCATTGAAAAAACCCTACAATAAACAATGGTAAAACTGAAACAGCTACCTAGAACTTAACAAAAGGGAAACATAAAATAAGCCCAATTTCCATTATAATATGGAATATTCAATATATGAACATGCTTGGCTTTCAAATGTAATTTTTTTCCAGTTAAATCATATACATATCTATTTAGATACTGTATAGGTAGAATCCGAATCAAAAGTAGCTATTCGCCCATCTGTTTCAGTTTCCTACTCAGTGAAAGAATCCAAATTAAAGTATACTTGGGACTAATAATCATTATTACTTTCACTGTCATTGTGCATGAGCAACACTAAAATGTCCAATAAGCTCTTTCTATTTTCATAATTAAAAAATAGTTTTTCAAATAGCCCTCTTGATGTGGAAAAGGGACTGTTTTTAGATTTCTTTTCCAATTAACTTGCCTATTTTCTCACTTTCCTAAGCAATTCATGTTAATCTTGTTTTTAAAACCAAAGAGTAAAGTGGTCGTGTCATAAATTTTCAAATTTCAAATTCAAATTTCATTTGTCATGTACACAACTATACACAGTACAGTGTGTAGTGAAATGCTTAGGCGATTCACCCTTGACTTTAGGATATTAGGAAAACAGGGAGAGTGGACTGTAGAGAGGTGGGGAGTAGGTTGGATAGGGAGGAGAGGGAATAAGGGATGAGGGATAATACAATGTCAGATACCGTTTGTTGTAGATGGCGTGCAGTTCAGGGAGCTTGGTGTGGGTGATACACTCAGCTGAACGCACCACCCTCTGTAGGGCTTTTCTGTCCTGAATGGTGCTGTTCCCAAACCAGGTTGTGATGTTTCCTGTCAGGATGCTTTCTATGGTGCATGAGTAGAAGTTCCTGAGTACTCTGGGGGGCAATTCAAAGTCTCTCAGACATCTGAGGTGGTAGAGATGCTGCCGAGCCTTTTTCACTGTGGTGTTGATATGCCAGGACCATGACAAGTTCTGCGTGATCTGGACACCAAGGTATTTGAAACTGTCCACTCTCTCTACTGGGCTCCCATTTATGATAGGGGCCTGATAGGTCTTAATTATTATTAATTTATTTTATTTTATAATGTTTATATAGGGATTTTGAACTTTTTTTGTAGAAAATGTTATAGAATCTGACTCACAGCATATTTTAAATTCTGCTTGGTGAAGCAGCAGGTCTTGAACAGGACCAGACAGGCAAAGAGCCAGCTATGACCACTGGATGTAGAATAGCAAGGTCTATTCTTGAAGGAAGACTGATTTACACAAATGGGATGACTTCCAAAAACTATTATTGCTACTGTATCACTTATTAAACTAATTATACTGCCAGCTATAGAATGCTCTTGTTAGATTACTCTGAAACCATAAAACAATGATAGCCAGATATTAAAACCCAAATCTTCAAAATATAGTAGCCTGTTTTTTAAAAAACATAATTTGGAGACATTTTAAAAACTAGAAACTATAACTCTAAAACCTAGAGTAGCTATAGAGAAAAATCAAAAGCCCAAGTCACTGTGTTATGTAATCCAAAGCTTATGAAACTTTAAAAATAATATCAATATTTTGTACTCAATTTAATGGATCTTACTTTTAAGTACTAATATTCTATCCAATTACGGCTACAAGAACACAGCCCTAAATTTGTCATGGGCATTGAATTGATACAATCAAGCTCATATATTCATTGTGATAAACAATACAATGATAAACAATACAATGAATTCTGCCTTTTTTTTCTCTTTTCATGTTAAAATTCGAAGTATTATTGGAGCCAAATGCTAGATCTTTAATACAAAAGGATTCATAGATCATGTTCTTCATTTTAATTGTTACTGAACAACCTTATACTTTGGTTCAATTGTGGCATTCAACCATAAATCATGCTTCATAAACTATGTTAAGATTCAAAAAATACAAATCATTAATAGCAAAGGTTTAGCGGGAAAGTATAATAACAGAGTTCCTGATTTTCAAGGAAAGTGATCTATTTTGGACCTGGAATTTAAAAAACATTAAGAAACTCAGCAATGGTAAAGTGGGATCTCTTGGGAGGAGTTCAAGATGGGAGTTCCTAAAGGGGATATTGAAAGCACAAACAGACCAGTCAGTCTGACAGGGTATGTTGATATCTGAGATGCTTTAAAGTGAATTCCTGCACTAAGCAGAGGATTGAAGTTAAATGGCTACTTCAAACAATGAATCTAAGCTTCCAAACATTTTGAACTTAATTATACATTTGTCCTCATCAAATTTCCCAATATTTGTAAGAATGTTTGAAATGTAACTCCTTTAAAATATTAAGTGAAATTTCTCTCAAATTTCACCATCCTTTTTTGGGGGCGGGATGGGGGAGGGATTGTCATTCTCTCTTCCTGCTCCCCCCCCGCCTCCTTTGTTTTATCCCCTTTACTTATTGAGTTTTTTTAAACGAGCCTCTGGCAAAAATTTGTAGATTGACTATTTCTAGAATTGTTAAAAAAAAAACATCAATTTACCTCCATATAAGATGGATCAGCAGAATTAATAATTGCTTCATAAAGCTCTGCACCATCTTGTAGACCACGTATCTGTTGCCTTGTTAGAGCATGGGATCGCAGTATTCTTTTGCCTTTATCTGTTTTAAAAATTAACAAGACATAAAATTAGTATGTCTCAAAAACCTACTGCTGTGAATTCCCAAGTTAACAATAATCAAATAGAACTTAACTTAAGCCAGGTGACTAGTAAGCTTTAAAAAATACTAATTAAATATCAAGAATTGCCAGCACGTGTTCCAATTCTGAATATAGCAACACAACTGAGAACACTCTCTACACTGTCTTTTAGACCTTCCGTTAGCCATCCATAACCATTGCTGATAACTCTTGGTATCAGTTCAGTCAAAACAACAAACTATCTTCTTTGGCAGGTGGCTATTGCTGAAACAAGGAACAAGTCAGACAGCTCTGTCAAAATTCAACTGTTCGCTCCACCAGAGGCTCACTCTTTCTCCCTGCAAAAAACAGAAACTCTGACTACCTGATTTGTATCCCATAAACCTGGGTTATTTAGTACTTCAACTGACATCAGAAGGCGGATAACATATTTCTACATCAAAATCAATTCACAACTTCAGTGGCACACAGTTTTCAATCTAATTTGAAATAATAACATCATTATAATGGCAGATTACTGTGTTCATAAACCCAATCACAGCAGTAAGCCCTATCTATGGAAGCTTGGCTTGATTTGAACACTGCATATAGCAGGAATGAAGATGGTGTGCTTCAGTAGGCTTAAATAGAAAAGGATTCCTTCTGATATTGCTTCATATTTTATCATAGATAGAGCAATCTGCAGATTATTAATTGAATGTATGGGGGTGATTCTTATTTAAACATTCAGGTATATAGGGTGTGATCTGTTAATGTTCTAAACTACACATAAATTACTTAATGCAATGAATTGTAAATCTGAGGTTAATTATAGTTAGGACAGAATTATTATTTTGGAGTGAGAAGTACCTTAACATTCACTCTGTTTATGTAACTGGAAGAATTATTTTCTTAAAATTTGGTACTTCTTTAACTATTAATACCATTTAAACATTATTGAATCACTAATAATACTTTATAATATTCAGGCATATACTAAGGATGAATACAAAGTAATTGTTCTAGAAAATTACATTCAAAGATATTTCTATACTTAAGAAAATATGTAAATTTTTCAAAGCCTAAACATTTCACATTAACTCAATTCTGCTTATAGGGCTGGAATCAAATATAATTGAGAAGGAAAGTGGTATCATTACAATTTTCTAAATAGTTCTGACACAAAGGTTAAACAGAACAGATAGGTTATATAGTAGCTTTCATATTTTTCTATAAATACTTTTTTATTATATGCAAAATAACATTCTAAAAAATTAAAACTATAGATGTATATTTTACCATCACTCTTTTCAAATTTTGCTTGTATTTTTGCCAACAATGCTTCTAACGCTTTCTGTCGATTTTCAGCAAATTTTGCAACTTCTCTTTGTTCTGCTCGATTGTTCCGAAACACACAGGACCCTGTTGATGTTTTTTCCATCCACTGAAATAAATATTGGTTGAAAATTAGGCCACTTTTGAATTAAGATTTGCTTCTCAAATACCAGTAATTATGTATATATTGAAGGCTAACTAATATACAAAATTACCTGTATAGGATAGATCCTTTGAACAATGACATCAACGCAACCAACAGTCCCACCATCACTAAACAATGAGGATAAAGGCAAAGAAAATGGCCGAGGATCACGATAATATCCTAATTTGGTATACCATCGAGCACGCCGAGTACTGTTTGCTGTAATCTAAAATAAAACAAGTACTTATTTCAGAACACATTGTTGTATTGTAGCCTTATAGGATAAGGTAGTGCATTCACCCTGGCTCTCCTTGATGTCTCAGGAGTCTTCAATGTATCAACCATGATATCCTTCCAAGGTTGGTAAAATGAGGACCCAGATTGTTGGGGGCAATATGCTGACTCTGTAAACCATTTAGGGAGGGCTGTAAAGTACTGTGAAGTGGGATATAAGTCTAATTGCTATTTTACTGTAATATCTGTTTCTCCCCTAAACATTTGGGTCTAGTCAAATGAGTTATCTGTGGTTGTTGATGTATCATGTTTGGTTGACATTTTATATTTTATATATTGGGTTGTTTTTTAACAGTATGAGTCCCCCCCCTTGATTGTTTTCATTCTGCACAGTTCAGTTTTGAGTTCAATAAATAATTTGTAAGCAACCCAAATTATAGACACTTACATATATTGCACTTTAAGAGAGAGAGGGGAAATTACCTGACCTGGAGACCTACAACTGAAAGGAAAATACAAAAAGAAGAGACAACTACGTAGAAATGTTTATCACTGCCCATTCCTACAACAATATATAAAAGTGATATTGAAATTCAATTATAGCATGGGTTATGTATATACCTTTAACATCAGAGATTCTGGTGCTTCTAAAGGAGTGCTTGCATCCTGAGATCCCACAAGTTCTGCTCCATGTACAACAATTTTCTGTCCAATTGTAAGCTTCTGCCTAGATAATAGTGACTGAAGAGGAGGATCCAAGACTGCCCTAATTCCATACCAACCATCTGTAACTTCAATGATTGCCACTTCTTTTTTATTGTCCTCAGTGGTGCTTTTACTGTCAACAGTTTGAGGCATGTTTGTACTTAATGATATAACTTTAGAGATGCACAGTATGATTGTTTTTCCAGCAACATCATCTCTTTCTGTTATTCTTTTGATAGCTGATCGTTGACTTTTATCTACTTCTATATCATACCTTTAAAAAAATGAAAAAATATTTCAAACTGAATTTGGATGTTTTTGAGAAGAAATTATCTTGCTAAGTAATAGCACTTAATTTAATCAGCAAACAACAATAGTCTCATTTGAAAACAGAATGTAATTAAGACTATACATACAGACCCAGGTAAAATTCAGAATAGCTATTTTCCCAAATCTTAATCTTTATTTTACCTGTACTTTAGCTGAAGTAATACTCCCTCTGGTGTCAAACATTTACTGGCAAAAGCTTGTGGAAATGCAATCTCCATAGCTGCCAGTTTCCATACAATCCACTTATAATGGTTATACACCCAGGATTTGGAAATTAGATTGGGATCTACACCAGGTGTGTCACACAAAGCCCTGCACAAAAATGTCAGAAAATTTATCAGACAATTAGAAGATAAAAGCTGAGTTTCAACATGGAAAAGACAACAATAACAGCAACTGTAATTCAACCTTTTAAATGCATGTTTTGAAAAGAATGATAAATAAAAACACAGCTTAGACTTCCACTAGTGTAGAAACTAAGAAATGTCCCGAGGAGTTTCTTTGTGTTACATCCTGCATTTTCACATATAAGCTCTAAATCACTACAGGCAACTACACCTATTTATCTTATAAAATTCTATATTTTAGTTAAAACACAATGAAAAATAACTTGAGAAAGAATTGGATGTGATTAGAATAAGAGAAAGTACTGCAGTTAGGATATAGAAGACTATGAATGTAAATGAGAGGTACTTGAGAGAATTCTAAGTCAAGTGGAGACATGGAAGATAGCAGATGTCAGGTTTGGATGTAAACTGCAAATTTTGTGAATGATAGAACCTGTGCTGCAAGTATATATCAAAAAGTAACGGATTTTATACATGTGTATGTGTGTGTCTGTGCGTGCTCATATATGCTAAGGAAAAAAGGATTCTGTATGTGATAAAAGCATGAGCAAAGAAGTGTGCTTATTATTTTCTGGTACATGAACTTAGATCATATATTTCAATGAAAAATAAGTTTTGTAAATTATTTTAGTAAGAAGGAAAGGCCTGCAGCAATACTGGTAATTGATTTTAATAATATTAATGATCTATTCAAATCAGTAAACAAAAAGAAGTATTTATTTGGATATTAAGGATATTTGTTTCCCATCCTTTCCCCCTCAAAATGAAATAATGAGTTCTAGTCTTCCCTTAAACATGAAAGCTAGCTGGGTGATTTTGGACCAGTCATTCTCTCTTAGCAAAACCCAATACACTTCATAGGGTGGTTATGGGGAAAATAGGAGAGAACATTATGCATCCAGGCTTGACCTGTATAAAAAACAAAGGCAGAATATACTGTAAATCTAATAATAAGTAAGCAAGCTAGCATAAGAATCTACTTTATACTGAGCCAAAATATTGATACTACAGTAATTCAATAGCTCTACTGAATAAACTTTTCAACTACTAGCTGTCATTCAGAAACCAAGTGCGGTCAAGATTTTGCTTATGACCGGGAAAACTTCTTGTTTGGTTTCTTCGGAGATAGGTCGGAATCCGCGATCGTGCGCGGTTTCGATCTGTGCTTACCATTGGAGCATCCCAAGCCATTTGCCTTCGGGGCTATAGCCACTCCGCAGAGGTGGTGAAGAGTGGGGATCTGCCAGCGGGGTCGAGGAGAGTCGCAAAACTCTGCCTCGGTTGGCTTTCCCTTTCCCGAAGGCTGTTGCAGTGGTGGTCAGAAATGGCCACCTCAAAGAAGAACCCGACAGGACAAGATTGTGCAGGAGGCAGTTGGAAAGGAGAAAGCTTGATGACCAGATTTACGGAGAAAATATCTATGCAAAATACCCTGGAACTTGAATTTTAAAGATTAATGCTATCCCCAAAGAAACTTTTTGAAGCAGCAAAAAAGAAAGGAAGAGGAAATTCTTCTCTCCCATATTTACAATACTATTGACTATGAACACTAAGAAGAAGCGATTTAAACAAAAAGATTCGGACCATTACTGACCTGAGAGTTTTCCGACGTGCGTTAAAGACCCATTTCTTCCAACTAACCGGCCTGGCCTGACACCTTGGGGTATTTTAATTTGGATAATTTTTAGAATTAATTTTAATAGTAGTTTTTTAAAAAACCCCAGCAAATTTAATGATTTTATATTGGTTTTTAAACTCTGTTATGTATTTTGTCTTTTATCTGCTGTGAACCGCCAAGAGTCCTTAGGGAGATGGGGCGGTATATGAATATGAATAAACTTAAAAGACTGTTATTAATCCCTTTGGACATGAATAGGCTTTTTAAAGCTGGAAATAAAGTCTCAAAGGGACAACTAAAGATTCTTGAACATTTTAACTTTTCTAAAAAGAAGGAAAGCAGAGGGGAGGGAGAAAGGGTGGCTTTTGAAACAATGGAAAAACCACCTGGAAACAAAAACAAAATAAATCCTTTTTAAGATACATTATAATTGAAATGCCGCTGAAAATAATAGCGTTCTCCCACTTGGAAAGAAAAGAGAAAAGCAAGAAGGAACAGATTGGATTATTTGGTGATTTATGGAGTTTCGGATACTGGATCTTTAGGACCCTGAGGACATGAAATAAAATCAATCGGGGGTTGTTTTAAAGTGTTTAAAAATGGCATCATCTT
>JAEANM010004170.1:0-21193 GCA_017656035.1 Myanophis thanlyinensis
CCATCCATCCATCCATCCATCCATCCATCCTATCAGTTCTGGAAGAAGGCAATGGTAAATTTTCTCCAGGACAATAATTAGTCAAGAAAATAATAAATGAAATATACAAGACCAATGGGATATTACTCACTTTGAGCCTTATGAGAGTTTTGTGAAATTATTTTAAAAATCATAATTCATCCTAAAAATTTGACAGAGCCTGATTTACAGAACTTTGGTGATTATGGGAAAATCAATTTTAAGATGTTCAAACATACAAAGGGTTAAAGAAAAGTAGCTGATCTTTTTCCCCATGTGTTGAGTAATGAAAATCAAATCCCAAGAAAATCTAACACTGAGCAGGTAAGTAGTCAGGTTTTTACTCAAGTGAAGAATATTCTCAATTTTGCTTTGTTTTTTGAGTGCTTGAATGAACTGTTTCAGAAGATGACTGAAAGCCAAATACGAGAAGAAGCTTCAGCAGGCAGAAACAGGGCTTGAACTAGACAGCAACCTAGGATCAGTGAATAATTCTTACAGGTTTTATTTTCTGCATGAAGATCTGGACTGGGTTTGGTATGTATCGTGGTGATGCTGAGCAAGCAACTGATTGAGATTATGGCCCAAGCAGTGTCTGTAATGATATGTCGGAATGGCCTTGGAAAAGGCGTGGAAAGAGAAAGAGAAATGGTGGCTAGAACTATCAGATAAGAGAGGGGAAAGCTGGTAGCTGCTAATGGGTAGGGAAAGAAACTCAGAAAGGAACCTCCCTTAGCTTCCCACGCTTTGTGAGATTCTTGTTAATGTATTCTTACAATTAAGTAGAAGTAGCTCATCTAGTTGTGCCTGTTGTCTACTCTACCTGGGAAGGCTGACATCAACCTTGCAAGTCTCACAGTATAAATCTCCATCTTTTTAAAGCTTGAGCGGTTAAGGAGGTTCCTTTCTTTCTCTGCCTCTTAAGCAGCTGTGGGCCATGCCCTCTCCTATCTGATTGTTCCCTAGGCAGCATCTTTTCCACCCAACCCAACCCAACCCCCCCAAAAGATCATTCCCAAATGTCATTAGAGTTTTTTAGCTACAGGATTTCCTGAGGTTTTGTTCTTTACTATACAGTCACATAATAGACTATATTCAGCTCCCTAATACAAAGCAACAGAAATTGTCTAATTGCACAAGGATTGATGAGGAAAAAGTTAGTCAAATGCTGATAGCAATGCAAACTTTCAGCAGCCAGTCAGAAGAATCTTGTTCCAAACGAATCACTGTTAATTAACTGTTAATTTTTTTAAATCATAAAAATTAGAAGAAAAAACATTTCTGTGTATTTAATTGCTCAAATTAGTAGTCTAAATCTGAACAATGCAATAATATCATAGACATATATAATCTTATAATAATATCAGAGGCTAACACTGACCATTTTTGCCTTATTATTGCTTGAAGACAATGGTACTGTATATATTTTGGTAGCAGTAGCACTTAGAATTATATACTGCTTTACTTTCTTTTACAGCCCTTGCTAAGCGGTTTACAGAGCCAGCATATTGCCCCCAACAATCTGGGTCCTCATTTTACCCACCTTGGAAGGATGGAAGGCTGAGTCAACCTTTTGAGATCTGGTGAGATCTGAACTGCCAAATTGCAGGCAACCGGCACTCAGCAAAAGTAGCCTGCAATACTGCACTCTAACCACTTTGCCACCACGGCTCATAAAAAGTATATCAATTGTCAACACTTGAATATCAAATTCAGTGAAATTCACATCCTTTTCTTTCTTTTTTTAACTTTTCACTTTCCCCTTTGAATTCTCTCTGCCTGTTTATTATTTTTAAATTCAAATATCTATTAAAGGGGGGGGGGGGAAGCTTATCTTCAATAAAATGGTCTGAGGGTCCTCCTGGATTCTTAAGGCTCCTAAGTAGTAGCAGATAGAAGCTGTGGCCAGGAACTTTAGAGTGCAATCCTTTTTCTAAAACAGGAGATGCTAGCAATGGTCGCCCATGCCTTTGTCAGTTCATATCAGAGGGATAGGATCAAGATCACATGAAGGGTTAATATCATTTTATAAAACCTTGATAGGCCACACTTTGAATACTGCATCCAGTTTTGGTTGCCACGATGTAAAAAAGATGTTGAGACTCTAGAAAGAGTGCAGAGAAGAGCAACTAAAATGATTAGGGGCCTGGAGGCTAAAACATATAAAGAACAGTTGCTGGAACTGGGTATATCTACTATGATGAAAAGAAGGATTAAGGGGTGACATGATAGCAGTGTTCCAATATTTCAAGTGTTGTCCCAAAGAAGAGGAAGTCAAGCTATTCCCCAAAGCATCTGAGGGTAGGACAAGAAGCAATGGGTGGAAACTAATCAAAGAGAGAAGCAGCTTAGAACTAAGGAGAAATTTCTTGACAGTTAAAACAATTAATCAGTGGAACAACTTGCCTCCAGAAGTTGTGAATGCTCTAGCACTGGAAATTTTAAAGAAGACATTGGCTAACCATTTGTCTGAAGAGCTCCAAGGTCCCTTCCAACTCTGTTATTCTATTCATATACTGATTACTGCAATCTATATACAAAAATATATTTAAAAACTGCAACTGTTAACAAAATGTTTTGGACCACTAATTAAAAGAGACAACATAGTATTCAATATAATACTGTATATTGAATATAATACTCTCAATACTGTGAGAGCTGCCCTGGGTGCTGTTTCTAGGTGCAATTAAAAGTTGGTTATTATAGTTATCTTTAAAAGTGTGATTATTATCTATGATTTTAAAGTCCTTGAGGGGCTTGGCTATCAATGAGATCAGTTGCTTCACTTACAGCCAGAACAACTAAAATGTAAAAATCAATTATAGGTAGTCCTTGACTTATGACTGTTTGCCTAGCAACATATGAAGTTATAACGGACCTCTCCCTGGTGGTACTTATGACCCAAATTCAGAGTTCTGACAGTTGTTCCCCCTCCCATGGTCACATGACTTCACTTCAGGAGCTCAACAACAGAACTGCATTTACAGCCATCTGAAATATCCTGTGGTCATATAAATACATTTCACAACATTTTTGTTGAAAACTGGCATTTATTTTCGAGTTTAGAAAACTATGTCCATAATGAACCACTAGTTCACCTAATAATCTAATGAACAGCACTGAATGACCACAATTTGATTAACAACCACAAGGAATCGCTAATGACAACCACAAAAAAGGTCATAAAATTGGGTCAGGCACACAAATGATCCAATTTGTAACTGGGACAAGTTACAACTGAGATGAGCCAATTACATTACGGTCATTTACTTAAGAACTACTAGTAATCAGTGGATAACCATAAATTTATACAGTAGCCTATCAGGAGAAATTTCAAATGTACCCACATCTGCTGAATTGAATTTGCTTCAATCCTACTGCATATTATTATTGTATTGTTTACTGTAAAAATTGACATTCAACTTTCTTGAAAACTTAAAGTGATATTTTTTTTCTTCAGCTGAACAATTTTGCAATGGAATCTTAGATATTTTCACAAACCAGCATGGGACTTACTCTAAATAACTGGAAGTAGAAATGGAATATTAGATTTGAAATGTCATAATATTTCACTAACCAAAGAAGTTTTATAGATGACTGCAGTGGGAAAATATAAGATGACAGAATTCAAAAAGATCATAAATTTCTTCAAAAGTTTGTCTGGGGGAAAAAAAAATCTTCCTAAGACCAAGAAATTAAAAGAAAACAAATGTTTACTTTATGTTAGTCAATGTAAGAATCTCAAGAAATTCTTTTTTAAATTGGGATCCAAAAAGGATATTTAATGTAGAACTTTGCAAGGGATGGATGAAATGGCACAGCATTTCTATGTCTGTTAAGAATCCTTGTCTTTCAATACAAATAAACACAAAGCAAACAGGGTAAAAACACTCTAATCTGTGAACTGTCCTGTAGCATTTTCTGTCTGAAATTGCAAGCCCAAATTTGGGTGTGTTAAAACTATTAAAAGGAATTGCC
The DNA here is from genome assembly GCA_017656035.1 of Myanophis thanlyinensis. Lineage (NCBI taxonomy): Eukaryota > Metazoa > Chordata > Lepidosauria > Squamata > Homalopsidae > Myanophis > Myanophis thanlyinensis. The sequence goes on from JAEANM010004170.1 coordinate 3,997, forward strand.
CAGCAGCTATACAACTCATTCATGAATACAGACATGTTATATAAGAATCTAAGAGTACTATGTATCATTCTTGTAATCTACCATGAAATAACAATTTGACTGATGTAAAAAACAAAACACTATCAGTGTTAGGGCTAGTCAAGAGTATGAAGCAGGTATGCCTACTGCCTATTATAGTTAAAATTATGAATAAACATGTATAAATCTGTGAGCTAGAAGTGTTTCTACTTCTGGACAGGTCCACCCACTATCTGCAAAAAATGCCACCAGGTTTCTGAATTGGTACTATTTATCAACTCATATATAGCATGATTAGGACTGTTAGGTGGGCAGAAGTGATGGGAGCTCACTCTGCATGTGGTGCTAGGACTTGAGCCACCAGATCAAAGACTGACTCCAGCATCTTTAAGTCACAGAGCCACCACAGTTCTTATACCTTTGGAAATTAGTTTTGATTTATATTGGGACACTCTCACCTTCTTAGGTTAATAATATCACAATTTTAATTGACTTCTTAAAAATTTCATAAATTATAAAAATAGTTTAGATTTAAAAAATAATCAAAAATTTGGGAGTAGGATTTACGATAATATATAATAAGGACAAATACAACTGCAAATTGAAACTTATTTTTCTCTTCTGTCTCTATTTACACTACTTTCCTACTCACTAAACCTACTGTGAAAAATTTCCCAAACCACTTAATAAGAGGATTTTGCCAGTTCACAAGGAGCTGCAGGAAACTTTGCTTCCTCTCACTGTTGCTGATGAGGTAGATTTTATCAGTAGAAACAAAGCACTGGATATCAAAATTGTACTATATTTTAATGACATCAAGGAATGAAAAAATCCCATTTTTTTAGAAAGAATAAATCCAAGTATTATTCTATAGAATTTTATAGTAATATTTCTATAAACTTAGAAATACTTTAGAAACAGAGTACTGATAGGAATTTTAAAAGTTTCCAATTATTGGCCATTAGAAGCTACTTACTCTGTCTACTGTGGATTTTAACTGTTAAAAACTATGAAGTTTAGAATCCTTCATCCTAGGGTATTTTTCAGTATTATTAAATACCATTGAATAGCACATACAGATTACCAATGAAGGACAGGTGTTCAAGGTAGTACTATGCAGTTGTTCTGTTTCTTCCTAGATGGGTAGTTCCAATTAGAAAGGAGAAGTCAACTTGATTGACATTAATTTGAAAATACTCCCTTTGTTCATTATTTACACGACACCACTGGAAAAGATTGTCCATTATATACAGGTGCAGATACATTCCTAACTATGTATCACTACCAATGGTGAAAGGACCTAAATTTTGTGCTAGTTATTTCTTTAATCTAAATACTATTTCATTAATATAAATACTAAGACCTTAACTGCATACTGGTAAATACTTCATTAATATAAATACTAAGATCTTAACTGCCATACTGGCTAAATACTTAAAGAAGATCTTACCAGATATACTTTATTTTTCCCACTAAGGTTTATCAAAAATTATCAGGCACCAGTCAATTTGCAGTTATTAATTGATACACTAGATACTGTTGGAAGTTAGCACCCACCCCTCTCCTAGGAAAATGAAAAAAATATTAAAAGGCAGAATATTTTCCCTAAAAGAGAAATAGAAATCTTAAGACAGAAACTCAGTCCCCTGACCCCAGCAGATACTTTGGTTATTTGGAAGACAAAAGACTGAGCTAGCTTTATTTGTAACATAAAAGACCCACAGGACATTATGGGATTGCCCAACTGTTCACATGGCACAAACAAAAGCTTCAACCAAATTTGAATCATGAGCCATAGTCACATGGAAGCCTACAACCAATCAGGATACTTGCCCATGCCACAGGAACAGGAAGCAAGGTCATAGCCCAAGAGAGGGTATACAATCTCTTTTTCTCAGCCATGTGGGCCCTTTTCGTCTAAGACCTCAAACCATGAGGTCCTGCTCCAGTTCCACCAATAAACCACCCTTCCAAGCAGTTTCCGTGTTTCTAGTGTCTTTCTCCCCACATGAATTGGAACTGAACCCACATGAATATTTCTTCCAACAATATAGCTAAGGACAGAAAAAGGTTTTGATTTAGTTCAGATTAAATTATTAAAGAAACTGATGATTAGATATGGGTTTCCACAGGGTTTTGTTCAGTGGTTGGAAATTTTTTACTTGCAACACAGTCCCAAAATCATCACCAATCAAATTATTTCAGATTCTCTTAAGTTGCAATGTAACATTTCTCAGGGCTACCCACTTTTCCTCTTGTTAATTTGTTCCTCAATTCTTTATCCACTGTGGTAAGTCAGCCTTTAATCATTAAGGATATTATATTATAGGATCTTCTCTTTCAATGGATCAGGAAGTAATCTTCCTGTGCTACTCTTAAATGTTAGTTCATTGTTCTGAACTTTAAAAATGTTTTGTTCTCTTTTACCTAGGTTACAGTTTCGTATTATTTCTATCGTTATATTTTCTTTATTCTGTATATTCTAATGATCTAACACTGCATAACATCTGAAATGGAGTTAATTAATTACACTGATGTGTTCATCCATCTCAATTTCATGACTCTAACAATACAGGTAGTCCTTGCTTGCTGACCAACTCTGCCACTAAGTGAAGAGATTGCTAAATGGGAAGTCCCATAAAAACAATTGCTCTTTCCTGCTGGAAAGAGATAAGACTAATCAGTTTCACACCTTTGGCAATTCTTTGCCTCCTAACCACTCCCTTGTCCCCTTAGGATGCTCCTGTCTTGTGTATCTCAAAAACACTGCAATCAAACTTCAATTCAAGGGTGGGAGTCGTAGGAGACCTATGCAAGCAGTTTATAGTACTCTCCAGAAATCTCTTCCCCTCCATCCTCTGCTGTGGGAGTGGGAGAGTCAACCAAAAGAGGGATTGCTACAGAGAGGAGATTAGAAAAGCTCGGAGGCGTGGCAGAGTCAGTGAGTGTTGGGCAACCAAAGGGGCATGGATGGGGGAAGATAGGCAGGAGGGAGGATTTGAAACTAAATGCAGGTAGGCTGCCAAGTGCCTGAATTCTGATCATGATTGCAGGGGCACTCCAACAATGGTAACTTTGGACATGGATCCTAAGTTCCTTCATTCAACACCACCACATCTTTGAAATTAGCTATTTGCTCTTGAATACAATGAGATTGCAGCAACATCTGGGAAAGGGTCAGGCAAAGGAGTGGTGTCGATTGAAATTGCTTATTTTTTCCAACAACCCCCACCTCTTAGGCATAGAAGAGGATGATGAGTTGCCAGCAAGATCACATTGCTTTTGATGTGTAGAAAAGCAAAAAGCTTACTTTCTTGCTGTTTCTTTCTCTCCAATCAATCTGTTCTGCAATGGGGAGGAGGAAGAAAAGGAAAAAAAAACCTACAGGTCAGGCATTGGACAATACATACTGACAGTGATAGCAATCACTTGATTAAAAGATGCTGTGAAGGTAGTAAGCTAGAATTACTGGTATTTAAAAATATGGCAACCATATTGTTGTTGTTAGTCACGAAGTCATGTCCCACACATCATGACCCCATGGACAACATTCCTCCAGGCCTTCCTGTCCTCTACCATCCCCTGGAGTCCATTTAAGCTCACACAATATAAATATATATATATATATAAATAGCAGTGAAAGTAAAAGCAAATTCATCAATAACAAATCAAAGGAATGATTATATGGGCTTTGCCATGTGAGCCTAATCTCCAGACCTGATGACAGAACCAGGACTTTAAGGCCTAATGAAATGCCAAAGGACTGAGCCCACCTAATCTGATGGAATGATATTCCAAAGCGTGGCTGCCATGACAGAAAAGCTCTTGCCAATGGGTTTCTGGATGCAATTCAAAGGGCTGATTTTAAGATATGCCTGCATCATTTGGCTCTCAGGCATTTGTTTGCTTGACTGCCTTCTCCAATTGATATGTTCAATATATTCTTTTTGATCAAATTTACTAAAAGTCCACTACTACGGTTAGGAGTTTAAGAGAATCAGGAGCAGGTTTTCACTGGTCGTCCCTGTTTCATGAAATAGCCTGCCTCTCAAAGCTAGATTAGTATCCATTCTGGTAATCTTCCAACAGCTGGTAAAAACAGGTTTTCAGAGAATGTTTTGAGTGTAAGGTTGGTACTATCAGAGATTATCAGCATTATGGTATTTGAGATACATTTTAATGTTTTATTGAAGTTATCTGCTAAGTTTCTCTGATGTTTATAGTTGGATATAAACTTCTAAAAAATGTATTTCCCACTCAGGGCTGTTTTAATTCCTAGAATTTAATGCTGTTCCTATTCAGATCTAAATATAGTTATCTGATTCAAATAACATGTGTATAAAAGGACAATTTTAAAATATGTATTAAGTTTCACTCCATGAAAAAGTTATCCACAGTAACATTTAGTACTTGTGAGGTGGCAGTACAAACAAGAAACAAAACTGCTCTGACTGAACAGAAATCTTTTTTTCCTTCAACACGGTATAAAACAACAAGAAACAAAATCTTGAAATGATCAAGAGATTGCACATGGCTGGCTTTATTGAATCATAATTAGGAAGTGCTATATTAGAAGTATTTTCTCCAATCAGATACTTTAAATCAGGGAGACTCCAACCCCCAGGCTGTGGCTCATTTGGAACTGAGTTGTACAAGTGGCAGGTAAGCGCATGCAGCTGCAATTATATGAGTAGTGGGCGCATATGCAAGCACATGAATCTCCATTTGTGCTTGCACAAATGGAGCTATGCAGATGAGCCTGCTCACCTTCTGCTTGTACGGAATCATCCCTTCTCCCACCCCACAAAGCAGGAAAAATTATGGACTACTGCTTTAAATAGTGAGACAATTATATGGACATAAAAAACCCTACACTTTTAGTATAATTTTATCAGTATTTCTAAAAGTCACTTGTGAAATCTTTCATATTCTTCCTATGAGTAAAACACAGAAGTGAAAATACTAAAATACTATTGTTTTTGTAAGTTAGGTGATAAAAACAAAAGGTATTGCAACAATGTAATGTAATACAATGACATAAACAGGTCTATTAGTAATAGCAGTAGATGAAGTTAATAAAAACATTGACAAATAAAATGGCAGTCATGGGCATGGCCAGGTGTAAGACATGTATTTCAACAGAAAGCCTCTTCTTCTCCTAGATGCTGTAGTATATATATATTTTTTTGAGTAGAAGACAACAGAGAAACAAATCACTGAGTTTATTTATTTAATTTCTATGGCAGCCCATCTGAACCAGGGGATTCTGGGTGACTTACAATTCTTTGACCTGTAGTCATCCATTCTTGTAAACAAAGATGCTACTGAAGATAAATACTAATGAAAAAATATATATGAGCATATTGATGTCCATAAAATATCATATGTTTGTATGTGCTTGTATGTGTTCATGTTTATGTGTGTATACATGCACACATATACACAACACTGACTGAGATGTAATAGATTTGTTATACAAAATAACAAATAAGATACTTTGCAGTTTGTATTTACAATGTGACAGAATACAGTTAAAACAAATTAAATTAATGGAAAAAAGTTATTGACACCATTGTACAAAGAACATCATCCTTACAAGTAATCCTCAATTTATGACCATTCATTTAATCACAAAGTTACAGCAGTACTAAAAAAATGACTTAAGGCCCATGCTTGAAGTGATGACCTTCACACTAACCGTTACCACATGGTCACGTGATTGCGATTCTGGTCCTTGCATTTACAATGGTGGTAGCACCCTGCCATCATAACCTTCCCAGATAACTTCTGACAAGCAAAATCAATGGAGAAGCTAGCAGGAAGAGCTGCAAACCACAATCACATGATATCTCACTCAGTGAGTGATTTGAGATGTTGCATGTAACTATTGATTTGTTTAACAATTTTTTGTTCCTAATTGGAGCCCTAAATCAAGGAATAGCTGTACTGTAAAATAGTATAGTGGTGCAGTGGTTAGAATGCAGTACTGCAAGCTAACTCTGACCACAGCCAAGAGTTTGATCCTGACTGGCTCAAGGTTAACTCAACCTTCCATTCTTCTGAGATTGGTAAAATAAGGACTCAGATTGTTGGGAAAAATACACTGACTCAGTAAACCACCTATAAAACACTATGAAGCAATGTATAAATTACTATTATAGTTATAAATTAAGATGTTTCAGTTATCTATTTTTTGTGATAAGATAAATGAAAAGAACTATACATGGATAGCCCAAGTAAAACTTTTTGTACCTTTTGTAATATTACACATAAGCAGAAGCTGTAAAAATATTTGTCAGGTTTACTTTAATTCAGATTTCACACTGAGCAAAAGAGAGCATTCAATGTCCCCCTTCAGTTTTGTGACTTTATATGGATAATATACCATTGAGCAATGGAACAGTTTGTACAATTCAGCATAGTGTCTTAAATAAAGCTCCAGATTCCACATGTAAACTCAAGATAAGGAAATGTTCTAGTCATTTCAATACATTAAAAGCATGAACCACCTTATAATCCATGCCAATAAGGAGGGAGAAGACCTAAGAGTTTAAAAAAATAGAGCTTTTGATAATGTTTGGTTACAATGTTCACAACCCTTGTATCTCTTCCAGGGATCATGAAGTTAAATCCTTAGCTAAAGCTGAATGTGCTTTTCATGTCTTTTTAATTTATTCTGCTTTAACAAACTATATTGCCTTTTTCTCCTTCTCATCCCTTTCTTTTAATTCCTTCTCATTATTGAAACAGTTCATAAGCTTTAAATTACTTTTCACTAGACCAATGAGATTTCAAAGCCCATATTGCTGATCTCTAAACTCTCTTCCATTCGAAATTAAACTATGCCATAAAAAGAAAGTGATTCCCAGATTCCCACTGATTCCTAGAAGACATATGCAGATTTAAAATTAAAATCTAAATGAGCACATATCCAGGGCTATACGTTGCCATAAAGTCTTTCAATACTGGTTACCTTGCAGTCAAAATATTTTTCAGAGTGGATAATTGTGTATATGTACCGATTAGGACTTCCATAATGGTAGGCACATAGATACTTTCAAGACATTTTGTAATATAACTAACTCTGATGAAATTAATTATTGTTGCAGAGCCGATAGAAATTGCTACCTCCAGTGCAATCCTATGTACATCCTTTTTTTAAATAAATCCCAGAGAAATATGGAAGGATTACAGCCTGAGGATCTGAAAAAGGTTCGTCATGGAACAGCATGAGTTTTCTTGAAATCAAAATTCAATTATGAAACTAGAAAGTAGAGCAATAGAGGTGATTCAGAATATACAGAAGTAAATACAAAACACCACTTTTCATATCTTTAAAGTTGCCATGTATTTTTTTAGCTTGCTGGCTTTTTCAGAAGCTGCTCCTAGCTGTCTCTGTATGCATGTGGACAGACAGTCAGAGACAGCCAAGTCAGACACCCAGGACTCAAGAAGACCTTCTAACACTAAATAGAATTTAGCAAACCCTATGAAGATAAATCCAAAATAAATCTGTAGGTGTGTTGCAGACTAGGCCAAAAAACACTGTACTGAAGCCAGTACAGTAATATTCCTAATTGCATGTTTGCTCTGGTAGTTGTTATTCTTACTTAAAATTGTAACTTTAAACTGACAATCTAAAGTTCATATTTGGGATACTCCCATGCTTTCCATCAATTACAATTTAATGCTAAACATTTATACAAGGTAAGCCAGATATTTATTATATCATTTTTATGAATGAGCAAAGATTTAATACATACATGCATTAAATGTACTAATGTAAATGAATGAAATCTCAAATTAGTTATATGGTAAAATATTTATAAGTAACCATATAAAAATTGTGTATCATCCTCTAACCCTGGGGGAACTATGTGTGTAATCATATAAAATACATGCTGAAAATCATCTCTTCATATACTATATTTAACTTTAATTTTGGTATACTTTATCAAAGTCATTAATTACCAGTTTAATTCCAATTAAAATCTATAATTTTATTACATTTAAAAAATGGGCATAAAATATAATTTTCAGATAATATTATTTAAAAGCTACTAAATCTTTACAAAAGGCTGAAGTAAAAAATATTCAGAATTAGATGAGTAATTGAGCAACGTTACTGAATTGCTAGTGAAATAACAATGGCATAATAATGAAGATACAGTATCATTTTTTTACATTCTAGTTTATAAAATTCAACATAGTTATTAATAATCTTGGTTATTGTATTATACATATTTCATAAAATTTAAACTTTGAAGTGCTCTAAATATATTACAATACATAAATGCTAAGTAGTAGGTTTAATTCATTTGGAATAACTCCTTTTGACGTGAATATGACTAACAAATGCAAAAAGATTAGGACTGCAGACTTTAAAGTTTTCTAACTATAGTTTTCAATCAAAATCAAGATATCCTGCTGATACTTTATCTTCCATTGTAAAGTGTTCTGCATTAAGTATTAACATAATCTTAACATCTCTTCTGTGCTGTAGTTTTTCATTTTATCTTCTACATCCTATCCTATATTTCCTTATCCAGAGTCACCAGTGACAAGGTAAAAAAATAAAGGACAACATACTTAGTCTTTTCAAAAATTTCCAGGCTCCATTTATTACACAAAAGCACTTTTTTCTACTTTTTTAGTCTAAATAATAGTGAAGCACAAAGTAATCCTACATAAATGGAATATATTAAGTAACTATTGTGCAGTCACTTAACACCAAATTGTAATATATTTTCAAGACTGTTCCTCAGAAGGTCAGACAAATTACAAAAACTGAACTTTTGTCCCTTATAGTTCCACATAAAAAACAATATTTTTGAATGTGTTATTTTCCATAAAAAAATTTACATATAAAGTAAATGTATAATAAAAAATAGATTACTATAAAAATAATTATATTGGTTAAAAAATAAACTGTCAGTTCTGCTTTCCCTCCAACTCTGCCATAATAAATACTTACAAATCTGAAATAATGGAGAATTATATCTGTTAAATTTTATAATTTTCAATGATCAAGATATGCTGAATGCAAGTTCTGAAAGAATTCAAAACTGCACAGGAAATTTATATGGCTATACTTAATATTTCAAAAGTAAATTCTAACATTTGCATTAATTCTAACATTTATTTTAATACATCAATTGATAAAAATATGTTAAAAGATCTGTCTGCAATGAATTGATTTAGTATGTATTATGAATCCTAAACCCAAAGAGGAACACACCACAAAGTAAATCTAAATTAAATCTAAACATATTTTACCTAAATATATTGTCCATAATACTGCTTTATATGAACATCTCTAGGCACTTTGCAGATATATTACAGCATTTACAAAAGTTTTATATTCTTACTATTGAAGATATGTATCTTATGATTTATAATGATTATATTTTATGATTATAATTTATCACTTGTTTGTACATACACTAACAGCGTATGCACTGGAGACAAATTCCTTGTGCGTCCAATCACACTTGGCCAATAAAGAATTCTATTCTATAGAATAGAATAGAAGGGACTGCTGCAGATAGCGAGAAATGTACATTTCATAGGTTTTTGTGCAGAATCCAGTTGTGTTTGGTACTGTCTTTCAACTGACAACCAGCAACAGTCATTCTATTAGGCTACCTCAGAGGGAAAGATGGAAAGCAGAGCTACTTCTATCTGCTCTACTAAGTGAAACCATCTTATCAGACACCACCTGTCCCCAAAATTCAAGTCTGCCATGAAAACATTGCCCAAATAAATACCTAAGTTTCCTTTTTTATTGTTTGTTCTTGCTTATATGCAAACTACCTTGGATGTTTTGTAGCAGAAATGTTGTAAGAGTGAACAAAAGTTATGCCAAGCCTATGTTATGATCTAACTATTTTTTTTTCATCCTGTATGTATGGATCTACAATGCATGTCTGGCACCAAAAAACATGGGAAAAGAAAATAATTTGGAAAATGTAGAAAAACATGAATTACTGTTAATAACAATACATTAATACTTTATTTTTCAGCAGTATCAGCTTAGTGCCTGGTTCGTATAATAATTCTGAAAAAAAATGTTTTGTGTTTTCCATATGCTTTGGCACTTGGAAAAGTATATAAAAACATATTAAATAAAATAATAAAAGTTCTTTCATCATGCTGGAATAACACATTTACTTCTCAAAGTATAACAGACATTACAGTAAACATATGTGGTTATTACTATATTCATATTGATATAAACTGGTACCAAAAATTCAATGTCTTCAATATAATTATATCCTGTACAATGTCTGTATATGTATGCTTATGTGTGGGCATGTATGGAGTAGGCGGTATATTAAAAATAATATAAATGAAAACACATACATATAAGTTTTAATGACAACTATGCTGCAGTTTTATTAAACAAGAAATGTTCTCAAAGATTAAAAAAAAAGTTCAGGGATGCTGGTTAAGCAACTGCTAGGTTTGTCATCCTAAAACACACTACATTACACCATGCTACATTATATTACTAAATCTAGATAACAGTGATATTGAATAAACCAATTTAAAAGTGCACTGATAATTCTTTAGCTGCTCTAAGTATTTTTAAATGAAATATGCACGAGAATTCAGTCTGCTTTACTTCTTTTGATTGTAAGGTATAAACAAAATAGTTTTCTTTCAGATATTTTCATATAAGTATCTTAGAAAAACCACTGTTCTCTAACTTCAAATAGCTTGTTGTAAAAATCCTATAGTATCATAAAGACCTTTTTTGAATAATTTCAAATATATACACTACATTTTTAATGCTTGGAGGTCACACAATAACTATTCTCATGTGACTTCAACTCCTGTACTCTTAACTATTATGCACTAAGAAGGAAATAAATAACCACCCTTGTCATCATGCCAATATTATCTAGCTACAATTGACATTTCAGTTTTCTAAAAGCCTGTTTTAATGCTGTATGGACAGTGAGCAAAAGCAAACTTAGGTTCTTTGTTTTCTACCACAGCCAAATCAACAGTAGTTCTTTAGAATATATCTAACTTCAACCTTCATTATTTGTACATAATATGCATATAATAGTGATTTTGTTATTTCTCCCCCACATACACATAATCTCAACTCAAACAATATTTTCTATCATCTTTCTATATTAGGCCTTAAAAGGTCATTACATAGGCTGACAGGTCCAAGACCAGTTAAAACTCCTTATTCCTTGAAATCAGATATTCCCAATATAAAATTATGGTTACTGATGAATTAAAAAGTACAAAATAAATGCATATCTAATGTCTTTATCAACAGCAATACCAATTCATATGAATCACTAGCATAAATGTAAGTCACACCAAAACAAATTGTGCAGGAAATATGCAATTGTTAAGAGTATATGGTCAAACTTACCCCATTCTAGAAACTCCACGATATTCTTCTCTCTTCTCAAGGGTGAATTATTACATTCATCATAAAGGCAGATGAGTATATCCAGCAAGGTTTCCACACTAAAGCATTGCCCATTGGTCTGAGTTGGCCCATCCAAAATAAACTGTTCCAACTGTCTCAAGCGCACCTCTCCAGACATGGCTGCTTCAGTTTTTAACAGACTTTCCTTCTTTATTATTCTGTGCTATCTTTGACAAATCTAGCACATTAAAATATATTAGTTTATGAAAAGAATTTTGAAAAGTCAGTGTTTTAAAGATGGTGCTGAACATATAATCCATCTCAGAACTGCCATTCTGAGAACTGTAACTTGGTCAGTCTTTCCACACATACATCTACAATATATACAGAGTATTACAGAAAAATAATTACCCTAAAATCTCTTTTAACAACATTTAAAAGAGAAAATATATACTTTATACATTTAAATAATAATAATTAAAATGTAATCCCAAGACTGAATCCACTCTTCTGTCATCCATATAGATTTTTAAAGGTCTTCTCCTTCATTCGAAATTCAGATCATGAAACCCAATCCCGAAATGAATCCTTCTGCATCATTAAAGTGTAAAGTCCCCATTCCATCTGCATCAACAATTCACTTTCAAGAAAAGAGCAGCAGGAAGAAAGCTATTTGAAGGTGGGAGGACAAAAAATAAAAAGCACAGGATTCTGAAGATCTAGGGCTGGAGAATATCCACCACCTCCACCACCTTCTCCTCCACCTTCTCCACCACCTCCACCTCCACCTCCACCACCTCTTAGAAAATGCATTAGTGGCAACTCTTCAGAAAGTGGGGAGTGGGAAGAAGAGAGGAAGAGGAAGAAAAGTCCTCAGAAACAGAATCCTTCCTTTGGGCAATCAGTGCCACTCTTCCATTAAGGCTCTTCACCATGCCAAAAAACAATGTATAGTCCGAATTTCCTTAACCTCCCTCCCCAATATACTGGGGAGGGGGAGCATTTGGAGGGGGAAAGTCACACCCCTCTTTAAATATCGGGGAAAGTAATAATTGTCCTCTTTTAAATACGGTATCAGCACATCCAATCAAGGGAAGAAGGGTAGGCTGGGCTGGTAATAATCCTAGCAAATCCTTTCCATATCACAGCTGCACGTCCTCTAGCTCCTTGTTTCTCTTGACAGGGCGACAGGATATCGCCTTTTTCAATCCACACACATCTCCCACCCCGCTTGAGCGCTTCCTCCAAAAGATGCTGTGCCGCTGCTGCTGTTTTCTAGTGCAAGAGATGAAAAGATGCTGCCCGTCTTTGGGTCCACCATACTTAGGGCATCTTCTTCGAGTGGCGAACAGTGATAGCCTGCGCTCTCCACGACTCCTTCCTCTGTTTCCTCTTCCTCGTCGCGGTTGTTTTCCTCCTCTTCTTTCACTGTCCGCCCTCCGTGACTCCACACAGCCTCATGCATAGGCTCCGGCTGCTACCACTGAAGTCACCGGATCCAACATGGCGGCCTCTTCACCCTCCCTCCTAAAGCTCTGAGCGAGCGAAGCTGCAGAGAGGCAAACGAGGCTGCAAGCTGTTGGGAATGAGAGGGAGGGAGGGAGCGGAGAGCGCTGGAGAGATGCTTATACGGCAGCACGGAATGCAGGGATACAGGCGGACCTGAGGGGAGGGAACAGCAGCCGCACGGAAACGCCCTGCGGGCTACTGCAGGACCAGGTTGCTAAGCTAAGTTTGGGGCTCTTCTGGCTGCGTCAAGGGCTCTCGCCCAACCCGCAAGAACCATACCTGTGCTCTGCAACACCGTCTCGCCCTTGGGACTAATTTTAAAACTCTGTGGCTACTTTGCATTTGATCCAGCCGATTGCTTAAAAGCGTTTCTGCCACAATTTCTAACAGTCGCGGTTTGTTCCCTCCCCACCCACTCCCCCCGTCTTTTCTGCGTTTTTAAAGGGAAAGTATTTGACGACGGGAAACTGGAAAGAACGCCCATTTTTCTTCCAAAACTATAAAGCTGTCCGTGATACCTATTGATTGATTGACCCTTAGACAGGTAATAATAACAGAAAAGGAACATTTGATGTTACCAACCCTTTGCATCCCGTTTTAAAGGCATGGCTGTTGAAAACGTAGAATTGGTAGAATTGTGACTAACCCTACCACCTAGTTTTAACATTCCCAGGCTACCCACATAACTGAACCTTTTACTGATGTTCTCTCCAGTATTTCCCATTTTTCCACATTTCACTTAAGTTATCTCTTTAAAAAGCAATATGCTTAGATAGAAGTGCAGAATAGGATTAAGGGGTCCAAGTCATGACACTCAGTGTGTAACTTTGGATCAATAGTTCCTAATTTAGTATCACTAATTTCGCATCACACAAGTTTGCAGTGACAATAAAAACAGAGGCAATACAATTTACATTACAGATACAGGTGCCATATCAGCCTAACAAATAACTACAAGTTCCCGCTGAATAATCCCCTCTCCCTCTTTTTTGGCTTCTCTCAGTAGCCTGTGTTCTCCAACTGTCTTACAATCACATTTTGTAATAGATATTCACATGTTGTTCCATGATGCAAAGATTTGATAAATTCATATATGTAAAGAGTGTTATATCCATTATTTAAATTTTCAAAAAAGATTGTTGGTTATATAGTGTGTTATGTAGGTTATGTAGTGTGTCATGCAGAGTTCTATACTCAAAACATAGCAACTTTTGCTTCTCAATCTGCACATTAAATTATTTAATTATGGTAGTTATGGGTCCATCCTATGGTTACTACCACCATAGCTAACTCGGTCTGAAGCAATGTGTAGACAGTTGATTTTCTTTTAATGCACTATTCTATATTTTGTAGAAGAATAATCCATTCAGTAGTGTTACTACCTAATTCCACTTGAAATATTTACCTGTTTGAATTAAATTGTATTTCAATCAATTTATCAATTATAATTTCAGACATTTGCATATTAGAGAATATATGCATGTTGGAAAACTATGCAAAGTTCTAATAAAAAATAATCCTCTTATATATTGAAGAAGTTTTAAACAAAGCAGTTTTAGTAGACAACCATTTGGAAAAGAATTAAAAAAATATTGAAATAAAACTGGTACTGAAAACATGTAGTGATCTAGGCCTTATTGGATTCATATCTATCCATGTTCGGTGGGATCTCAACAGATTATCAGGCCAATGGGTTGCTTTTCTGGTCCCTCTTAGTAGGGAGACTCCAATCACTACTACATGGGTGAAGGCAGGATTTTTTTCCTTTTCTCGGTCCCTAAAACTTATGGTAGCTGCTCTTGGTCCAAGAGTCAATAAACCTCTTCTCTGGGAATCTATTCTGAAGCTCCAGAGAAAAGGAGTCTTTCTTGCAAAGGAGTCCTTTATTTTGATTTTTTCATCTCTATATTGCCTCTGTTTGTTTTTCTTTTAAGTTCTGTGATGCATCTTGGTATTGTTCTGCAAGCGTTTCCTATGACAGATCTACAATTTTCTTACCAATAGGCTGGAAGGTTAATAAGAATGCCTCTAGCTCCTTCCCTTCTCTTTCAGGAGGGGAATTAGCATGCAGCATGTGTAGTTGTCATCCTCTTCAGTGAGGAAAACAAACATGGCTCATTTCTTGAAAGACATGAGAGTAGTTCTCTCTGTTTCATGTTCCTTGGATGCACAAAAGAAAAAGAAGAAAAAACTTTCCTACCAAATTCCTATTTGGTATCCCTCTTTACTCATTCAATGACCTTGTTTGAACCCAATCATTTATAAATAATTTGGTAAATCATGGTTAAACAAACCATTGCTTGCTGAGACATATAAGCCCAATCACTACAGCTGATCCTCAGTTCCTTAATCCATAAAAACGTAATAACATTTGCTATAATCTTGCTCTTGAGTTAGAAATGGTTAAAAATAAAAAAGCATTAAGTTTGAAAAATGTTCCACATAAATTAATTTAAAAAACTAAAAAAGGACAAAAAAGAGCATATATTGAATTTTTCTTCTTCTCATGATTAAATTGTACTGGAGAAAACTAATTGCTGCTTATTAATTTTTTAATAATAATTAATAACAGGATTTCTATACCACCCCTCTCCCGAAGGACTCGGGGCGGCGTACAGCCATCTAAAAACAGGATAAACAAAAGTTAAAATACAGTTAAAATAGATTAAATCATTGGCCGAAATAGAAATTAAAATAACCAGATTCAAAAATTAAAATTTAAAATTTAAAGAATTTAGATAATTAAAAAAAAAACCTTAGGTGTTAGGCCAGACCGGCTTGCTGGAATAGATGGGTTTTTAGTACACACCGGAAGGTCCGCAATGGTCCGAATCTCTGGGGGCAATTCATTCCACAGGGAGGGTGCAGCCACAGAGAAGGCTTGTGCCCTCGGGGCTGTCAGATGACACCGTCCCGACAGTGGAACCCCGAGGAGGCCTGCCCTGTGGGAACACACTGGTCGGCTGGAGACTGACGGTGGCAACAGGCGGTCCCGTAAGTACCCGGGTCCCAAGCCATGGAGCGCTTTAAAGGTAAGCACCAACATCTTGAATTGCACCCAAAAGGCCACAGGGAGCCAGTGCAGCTCGCGCAGGAGAGGTGTAATATGGGAGCTCTGAGGAGCTCCCACAATTACCCGCACAGGAGAGAAAATCAAAATAGGTGTTCAGAAAAACCAGATCTTTATACCAGTAGTTTCCAACCCCTGGGCTGTGGCCCACTACCAGAATGTAGCATATTCAGAATTGGGCCATGCAAGTAGCTGGCCAGAGCCTGTGCATGCGCAAATCAACTTGCATAAGCAATGGGCCGGCGGGCACATGTGCACCAGCTTTCTGCTCGCACAAGGGCTATATGTGGATTGCATGCATGTGTGCTGGCCTACCACTTGCACAGTCCAGTTCCCCTCTCCCCCCAAGTGGGCCACAAAGCTGCAAAGGACTGCTGCTCTATACAGTTTCTCTTTAAAATACTATGTTTTTTAAACAACTCTTATATTTTATTGTAGTATTCACATTCATCATTCAATTTATAGATAATATAGATTATTTCTAGATAAGAAAAGGAAGCTGTCTTGAATCTCTGTTAAGAATAGCATACTTGTATATAAGATACTCAGTCACAGCTGCACCTCTAATGTAGTTATCTGTCAATCTATCCATTATATGTATATCTGATATATGTAGATGAATATGTACTCATATGACAGCTATTTGTGGATATATACAGAGGTAATATGGCAATATATGCATACTTAGGCATGATATAATCACATTTTAATGCAGAGATTTAAATATAGTTAAAATGATAGGCAGAAAAAATGTGTGCCATCTGCTTTCAATAAAAATAGCCTATTTTATATCTGTGATGATTAAACTGGAGGACCTCTGGATTCTTTGATTCCATTCCTGCTTCTGCCAGGGAACTAGTTTCCTCTTTGGGAATGCAACTTTCTTTCTCTGATTTCATTTAATTATGGAAAAGTTAAAAAGGGAGTGTTGAACATGGAAACCATATAGCAGATGGTATATCAGACAATGCTTTTGTAATGCAACATAATGCCTTCAAGTCAGTGGTGGAATTACATTTTTTTTACTACTGGTTCTGTGGGCATGGCTTGGTGGGCGTGGTGGTGAGGGTCATATGACTGGGTGGGCAGTTTCTGTAAGCAGGGCAATAAAAATTAGGCTAGAAACAACACCAGAACACTAAGGATCATAACAATTGTTTACATATATATGAAGTAACCACCTACCCAATTACCTCCTTTCTTAC
>JAEANM010004171.1:0-17428 GCA_017656035.1 Myanophis thanlyinensis
TTCTCTCTCACTTTTTTTTTCTACCACAGATATAAAAAAAAAAAAACGTTTTCTTCTGAGACTTTTCTTCTGTTAGTAACTAGTTCGGCGGGCTGGATTAAAAAGCCCAATGGGCCGGATGTGGCCCGCGGCCCATAGTTTGCTCATGTCTGGGCTAGATGAATCACAAATTGGAATTAAGATTACTGGCACAAATATCAACAACCTCAGATATGCAGATGATACCACTCTAATGGCAGAAAGTGAAGAGGAACTAAAGAATCTTTTAATGTGGTTGAAGGAGGAAAGTGAAAAATCTGGCTTTAAATTAAACATTAAGAAAACTAAGATCATGGCACCCATCCCTCTCAATTCATGGCAAATAGATGGGGAAGAAATGGAGGTAGTGACAGATTTTATTTTCCTGGAATACAAGATCACTGCAGATGGGGACTGTAGCCAAGAAATTAAAAGACGCTTACTACTGGGAAGGAAAGCCATGTCAAAGACAGCATACTAAAAAGCAGAGACATCACCCTGCCAACAAAAGTGCATATAGTCAAGGCTATGGTTTTCCCAGTTGCAATGTATGGCTGTGAAAGTTGGAGCAAAAGGAAGGCTGAGCAATAAAGAACCTTTGAACTATGGTGCTGGAGAAGACTCCTGTGAGTCCCTTGGACTGCAAAGCAAACAAACAAGTCAGTCTTAGAGGAGATCAACCCTGACTGCTCTTTAGAAGGCAACATACCAAAAATGAAACTCAAATACTTTGGCTACCTAATGAGAAGGAAGGACTCACTGGAAAGAGCCTAAAGCTGGGAACAACTGAGGGCAAAAGAAGAAGGGAACAGCAGAGAATGAGGTGGCTAGATGGAGAGTCACTGAAGCAGTTGGCGTGAGCTTAAATAAACTCTGGGGGATGGTAGCTGTTAAGGATAGTTCCCCATTAGGAGAACAAGTGTGCAGCGAAGTGGTGTGAGAGTGGTGTGGTAAAATATACAAACCAGAATACAGAGACACTTAGTAGAAAAATAGGCTTTTACTTCTGTGGAAATAGAGGTTTTGCAAAGTCCATCAATCAGTCCGAATTTATACACAGTCAAGTCAGTCAGTCATTAAACAGTTCAGTTCAGGGATAATCCAATAATCAAAGTCCAGTAACAAATATACAGTTCGGTACACAGTTTGCAAACAGTAGCAACTCACAGTAGATCTCGCTGGTTAATACACGGCAGCAACTCCTCAGCAATTCCAGTAACCAGAAACCCAGATGACCAACATCTACCAGTGATTCTAACTCCATCTTATGGCCACTTGTGAAAGCAGCAGCCAATCACAATTTCTTAAAGTTACAGTAAAAGTTACAGTACTTAAAGTAACAATCCTGGTTAATATATTGTCAATCCAACTGTTAGTTTTACATCCCTAACAGTAGCGTTTAGGAACGCCTGGAGGACTGTTGTCCATGGGGTTGCGATGGGTCGGACATGACTTTGCAACTAACAACAATAACAACAATTCCAAGAATATTTGAACAGCATCAAATTGGGAAGAGTTGATTCTTAATTCTGTCCAGTTACAACTGCAAGTTTACTTCCAGTGTGCTCTTTTTATTTCTAATTCGTCTTTTTTGTTAGTAAGAGTGTCCACAGGGAAGGTGTTATAGTCAAAGCGGAAGAATAGAATTGCAATATACATTAATATAAAAAGTGAAGCTTTGATCATTCAGTTTTGTCTACCCACCATCTTGTCTTGTCTTCTTTTGACTTTTTATTTATTTCAAAAGTTATGCAGTCATCTGTCTTATAGTACAATATTTTGGGTGGCTAACAACAACAATAAAAGCACAAGCAAAAAAACCTATACAACAATAACATTCCTCCAAAACTTCCAAGACCACAACCTATCAATTACATGCATTTATCTGTGGGAAGTGCACCCCAAGAGCCAGTGCCAGAAACCATATAGCACCAGAAATCTTAGAAAACAGTTCCAAGAGACTCAAGCCAGCCCTTCCCCTTTAAGAAAACCAAGAAGCACCAGCTGAAAATAATATTTAGAGCAGCCCAAGTAACAACTGACAATTGAAACACTTAAGTACAGCCAGTAACATAAGGGGAATTAGACTAAAAATAACTCACCTGCAACATCCCTTTTCTTCTTTCCTGACAGAATTAACCCCCAGGATAGGATAGACAAAGGTCCAGGAACAGGATTAACCCATTAAGGCAGGAAGACAGGATCCAGGGCGATCACTTTAACCAGAGATACACAAAAAACCAATTGAACTAAAAGAAACCATAGACTCACAACCCAAAATTTGTTTGCAAGCCAGAATGCTTGAGTTGTGACACTCTTTTGCTTCTTGCCTTCCTACATTAAAAGAATCCAGCTTTCTGGCAACCGGCTTAGGAATCCATTTCTTTTCAGCATCCATGATTTTTCTAAGCTGAGAACGAATCCAGGGAATTTCTTCCAATACCTCTACAATCTCAGTGTAGGATTTTACTAATCCTGTCCTTTGGTTGGGGGGGGGGGGGAAGCCACAGCTTCACAGTTTTTGCCTTCTACCCTTTTGTTAGTTTTAGTTGTCATTCTGATTATTTTTTGGATAAATTGATAGTTTTAAATAATATTGAGAAATCCTTTTCCTTTTCTTGACCTAAGAAGCAGGGTATGATTTAACAAACAAAATAAATAACAACACATTAACTCAACTAAGAGAGAGAGCAATATTAAAACCTACCAACTTTCAATGTCATTTTGCTATGTTTCACTTTATCTCAAAAACAAATATTGCAATCAGACAGATGCATGATCTAATGTGAACCAACTACTCTGGGAACTCTGCTTTTTATCAGAGAAAAAGGACATATCAGAACACTGAAGCCAAACAATGGACTTTATTTTTCTGCCCTACAATGGCTGGTAAAAGCCATGCATGCAAAGCTCTTCTAGCTGGTGATTCACTTTGAGAATCCTCATTGACCTAAAGAGGAATTTGTCATCTATAAAAGTTGGAGCTAAACTAAGGATGACCTGTGTCCTGATTTGCTGAGTCAAGTTCACCAGCCCATGCGTCCGCTAAAGGTCTCAGATGGAGACCAGTAGCTTTTCCCTCTAGGGAAGAACAGGCTGCGGGTCTGACCTTTTCTCTATGCTATTAAGCTTCTCTGGCTTTGCTTCCCTTCCCCCCACCTCATGCTTCATTAACATTAAAAAGTACTCCTGTCCCTTTTTGTTTGAATCACTCATTTACTTCCAGAAATGTAGTTTTCTCCGCAGGCTTTGTTCAGCACTGAGTTCCTTTTTTTTTAGATTCCTAAGCACTGTATATCAGTAGAGATGGCAAGATATTTAAAAAAGTCTAATAACCTACTGCCTCCTCCTTTCACTTGGAGCTAAGATGCCACCTTGTAAAATACTATTGGAAACTTGTGGATGGCATTGTCAGATTTTTCTTTTCCTTTTGGTTGAGCAAAGATGGATAGGAGAGTGAAAACAGGAAAATATTCCTTGCATCTGATGTCCATTTTTAGAATATGCAAAATGCACAATATAAATATATAAATCTGCATTTTCAAATGCAAATAAGTTAAATTAACTTTTTAAAGTTCTCTCTCTCTCTTTATGTGTAAATGAGATTTGTAGCATTTCAAAATCTTTCTGTCAGCTCTATAGAGAAAAAAAATAGAGTGACCAAATGCAATCAGAGAGCTTTTGGCCAAATAGCAATTTTGAATTCAGATTTTTTTACAATTAAGGCTAACTGTTCAGAATGGAATTTACAATTGTTTCTATCAGATCCATATCAGTTTTGCATGCTTTTAATCATAGAAGCATTTACATTCATAAAAACATAAATATTCCATTATCAGCAGTGTTTTGCTGCTGCATTTCCCATAACATATGTGTTTTGTATTACTCTTTTCCCAGATTTTGGGTATAACTTTATAGCAAGATCTACTTGTACCTACTTCCTTTTGAGCAGAGTACAAATAGTTCTTGATTTACAACAGTTCATTTAGTGACTGTTCAAAGTTACAGTGACATTGAAAAATGTAACTTGTGACCATTTTTCACACTTATGACCTTTATAGCAGCCCCATGATCATGTGATCAAAATTCAGATGCTTGGCAACTGGTTCATTTTTATGATTATTGCTGTGTCCCAAGGTCATGTGATCCCAATTTGCAACCTTTTGATAAGCAAAATCAATGGGGAGGCCAGATTAACTTAACAACTGGGTTACTAAGTGTATCAGCTCCAGTTATTCACTTAACAACTGTGGCAAGAAAGGTCATAAAATGGGGCAACACTCAATAAATGTCTCACTTAACAACATAAATTTTGAGCTGAATTGTGGTCATAAGTTGAGGACTACCTGTAATAGATTTGAACAAGCACTTGAGATACAGACTTCACGTTACTTGTTGTGCTCACCATCCACTTTGTGTTATGGCTCCTTTAAGCCTTTGAACATTTCAGTCATACCAATTACTTTTCCTTTTGTATAATTTCCATTTTCCTCTATTTCTCTGTTTGTTTATATCTTACCTTTATTATTTTTACAAATAACTCAAAGCAGCGAGGATATCCAACACACTTTCCTCCTCCTATTTTCCCCATAACAACAACCTTCTGAGATGAGTTGGCCTGAAAGTGAATGACTGGCCTAAAGTCACCCAGTTGGCTTTCATGGCTAAGGCAAGATTTGAGCCCAGGGTCCCCTGCTTTCTAGCCTAGTTTCTAACCACGAGACAAAACTGGCTCTCAATTATTTGAATTTTCCTTCTTATATGATGTTTTTATTTCAACTTCCTGGTCTATAACTGGAGAGGGATGTTTTATTTTTTAAATGGAAAAATACGCAATGCTGGCAATTTACCACTTTTGTATAATGGTGTCATGACACAAATGATTTTCCCCAATTTAGATTTTATTTAAATATGTTGTTACACAAGTGATATAAATTACCATGGTTGATATAAAATTAAGGTAAAACTAATGTAAGTTTATTAGCCTTAGATAGATTATTTCAGATGCAGTAGACTAGTCTGTTATTACAGACAAATTGTTTTTTAACTACAGTTATTATATAGGTTCATTAAATTGAGCTTTTGTTACAATATCTTTGATTTTAAGTTTGTATCATAATAAATTGATCTATATAAACCTGCTAATTACATAAATAGACTATGCCAATTTCCTGGAGTTTCTTGATGTTTATATTTCTTCTGAAGAAAAATAGATACTTCACATAAAGCAGTTACTTGAGGATGCTTGAAATTTGTATTGGACCTACAAAATTTTAATCAAACTTACTTGATTTTATTAATAGATTACTATTTTGATCAAAATACAATTATTCACATTTTTCACAGAGTTTTAAAATGAAAAAAATATAAAAAGGTATATTTTAAACTAAACAGTATATTTTATAACACACACATACGCATATACACACAAGGAATTTTGTGCAAAGTTTTACAGTAAAATGTGATCTGTTTTCCATCCCTCTCACTCTGTTAGTCTTCCTCAAGGTATTGTCCACCAAATATCTTGGATGTCAGTTCCCATAATGTTCTGCAAATATGTGAAAGCTGATCCAACACAAATAAATCATAGAAAATTGGGCAGGGAAGAATTAACTAATTATATGTGAACAGTCATATTCCTTTGGAAAGAAATCACAAACTGAAAAACAGGATGGAACAAACTTACACATGAATCAATAAGAGATTGCAAGGTTACAATTGGATACTTGCCTGAGCTTGGAAAAATTCAGCAGAGATTTCACTAGTAGATCTTTGAAAACTCAGTTGGAAAAAATTCTAAATAAGGATAAATAATCTCTCATTTTAATTAGTTTAGTTGAAATTGTACATGTATGAAATATAATGGAACTCTGCACTTGGGAGCCAATCCATGGTTTTCAAGTTGAGAGGATGAAATATGTAACAATAAACCGGGAGAAAGCATTATTTTCTGGAGAGTCTCCAATTTATTGGCATTCAATCTATTATTATGATCGCTAAACATGACTTAGGAGGAAGTACTGAACATCTCTTGAATTCCTTAATCATCATTCTCTGTGGAAAAAAAAACCTTTGGAGGAAACCAGCTAACTTGTTGATTGATTGGTTATTTCATTTCATTATTCAGCTACACTGCAATACCACTATGCAGGTTAAATCCACATTTTGGAGATCTAAGAGGACCTATTCATTCTCGGAAGGGATTAAGCAAGATGTATATTACCCCTGTGGGGGGCCCTCACATTGTTTAACCTTTACAATAATGACCTAGTGATAGATTTTACAATTTAAATTTCCATCCTCCATACCTCTCTCATTGCCAATTCCAAATTCTTCTGTATCCAGACGTTGCTGCTATTCTGTTTGTTCCAGAAATTAGGTTATGTAGAGGTCTTACAGAGCTTTCAAGGTAACGTGCTAAACAATGTCTTGAAATAAAGTAGACCAATAATTTTGGTCTTTTCCAAAAGATACTCTGATAATTGATCAAGCTGGAGAGTTAATAGCAGATCCATAATGCAGGTGAAATAATTTAAATACCTACAATTTTCTACATGGGGTCATTAATAAGAGACTTCGCCACAAAAGCTCAAAAAGTACTTCTAAAGATCAACAAATTAGTTGGGTATGGGAAGTTTTTTGTCCTATAGCAATTAAATTATTCAAGGTAAAAGCCCTTACTGTGATCCCAGATATATATTTTCAAAAAAGTCTCATTCCTGAACAAATGCAAACAAAATTCTGAAAATCAATAGTACATATTCCTTACTCTGCTTCTAATGTAATCACCAGATAAGAGCTAGACCGCATCTCATTTAAGGTCCAGGTAATATTATGTCAACTAAGATTCTGGGCAAAACAAATCATTTGGGGAACCTCATTGGTACAACTCATTTAATACTAGAAGAAAGACTAGGGGTGACATGACAGCAATGTTCCAATATTTGAGGGGCCACCACAAAGAAGAGGATGTCAATCTATTTCCCAAAGCATCAGAAAGCAAGACAAAAAACAATAGAGGAAGACTTATCAAGGAAAGAAGCAACTTAGAACTAAGGAGAAATTTTCTAACAGTGAGAACCGTTAACCAATGAATGGCTTGCCTTCAGAAGTTGTGGATGCTTCGTTACTGGAGGCTTTTAAGAAGATACTAGACAACCATGTGTTTGAAATGATATAGGGTCTCCTGCTTGAGTAGGGTTTTGGACTAGTAAAATAAATAAATAGAAGAACTCTAAACTCTAACTCTGTTAGTCTGTTAATATAGGGTGACCAAGCGTCCTCTTTTGCCCGGACATGTTCACTTTTTACGTCCAGTCTGGGACGTCTGGGTGGGTTTTATAAATTTATAAAACCCACCCGGATGCCCCAGACTGGACGCAAAAAGTGGAGATGTCATGTCTGGGCAAATGGGGAAAAGAGGCTCCGGCAAGACGAGCATGTGCTCCATCGCACTTAGAAATCCCGTGATGGAGTGCATGCTCGTCTTTGCAGGAGCCGCTTTTCCCCATCAGAAGCACCTGGGTGGCGGGAGAAGAGCTGCTGCAGAGCTGTGTCCCCTCCGCCCCCACCCCCTGCTGCCCCCGCCCCCCCACTGCTGCCCCCCTGCCAATGCCCCCCCACCCCCACCCCACCCCACCGCTGCTGCCCCAGCCGCCCCCCGTACTCTTTTTTGGAAATCAAATATGGTCACCCCAGTTAATATGATATACATTGAGCTATTCTGAAAAAACAAACAAACAAATTGACCAAGGTCTGAGACAGCGTGGATTGTCAATTCCAGTCGTACTGCTTGAGGTCTAGAACAAAACATGGTAGAGCAGTAGCAGAAAGTATGGGACTTAGACATATTTTCCCATCTCCCTTTACAGGGGAATGGCTCTCTCTCTCTCTCCCCTTGGTCTCTTCGGAACTATAAAATTCTATTTGACTCATATAGAAAGGTCTTCTCCTTAGCCCTTATAAATGCTCTTTCTATTAAAGTAGCAGCTGGTTAATATGATGATATGAAAATTAAGTATGTGTTTACTCAAATATAAAGTTTATTTCATATCTTTTTAAAGTGTCTACTCTACTCTCATTGATCAGCACTAGTCCTCTCTTGAGCCAGTCAGATTCCTCTCAAGAAGGAGCGATTGAGTTCTTCTTATAAAGTGACCAATACCTGGGTGTTTTGAAGGCAGTAGGGATTTTTTTTTTATTATAGCCTTAGCTCATAGACGCCATTTGTTATGTCCAATGAATTGCTAATTTTATAGAGATTCCTCTTCTTATTTATGAATGTATTATCCATATTCAAGTATTAACAGTGTATAATAAATATTAATTTTAAATTCAGTGACTTGGTCTATAAATAAATAAAAAGAAGCAGACTGAGGTAGCTGAAAAATAGATGGAGCCATCTACTGTTAGTTCATATCGAGACAATAGTGGATATATTAATGAAATGAATTATTATCAGCTTCAGTTCTCCATTTATATAATAGAACAAGAAAAACCTTCAGATATAAATGGGATTAGATATTTCCCATGAGACAAAGTTGACTATAACTCAAAGAATATGAATAAATACAGATTTTCATGGAATAAACACATCCAAATCTGCGATTATTATTTTTTTGCAAGATGACTGATTAGATAAAAATTTCCAACTGACATTTTCTTCTCTAGGACAAATAAACATAAAAAACTTCATCAGGGTATGAAGTTCAAAACATGAATCTTTTTTTTTTTTTAATTGAGGGAGATATCTTTCCTCATAGGAGTCTTACCAGCTTCTTTAATTTCCTGTGGAGGATTGGGTTAAGAAATATTTTCAATAATTCATTTTCAGTAGTTGTTGAAATGCTTGCTTCCTATAAAACATTTTTATAGCAAAAGTGGGTGGAAATCTAACATTGGGGAGCACGGGAATAATAAATTACCAAAATGAAACCTTGCAATTAACCCATACTTGTTTTAAGATTAGTATCATAAAATGTAACTTCTCAGACACTCAGCGGAAATCAGTCTTTTGGTTTGGGAATAAAATTAGACCTTTTTTTTTTTTTTTACCCCTATTAGAAACTAGTCAAAAGAAATTATGCAGTGATAGAACAAATTGTTTATATGCAGGAGTTTGGGGACTTAATCACTGGCCTCTTTACTTAAAAGGGTTAAATAAATATGATTTAAAAATGCTTCTGGATAAAACCCAAGAGAACTGTAACCCATCAGAAAGACAGTCTGACCTGGAACAACAAAGCTTCCTATTTGACTTCATGGCATCCCTATCATCAGCTCAGAGAAAATGCTAAAAAGAAAATGTTGCTTTTATTAAAAGAACATGTATAATACATATGATGCAAATTAAGTTCCATGCACTTTATTCTATAAGAGTATCTACCCGGTTTCCATCATTTCAGTGGATTGATTAATAACTGAGAAGAAACATTAGACCTACTTTGCAATATTTCCAAAGACATGAGCTTCAATTTGCTGCAATTGTTGCATTCGGGATTGTTTGATTGTATGACACATCACACATATATACATGTTCTTGATTTTTCAAAAGAAATGCAAAAGAGAATGGAGAAATTCAGGCATCATGGCCACATTGTCATTTAAATTCTTTGGAGATGCAGCTATCCCCAGTGGAGAGCTATTCGAAACTTCATCATGGTTAAAGGTCTGTAGAGATTCTCAGTCATCCAGATCATGGTTGTCCCAAAGATGCTTTTTCAAGAGGCAACTGGACTTTCTTGTTTTTTTTCTTTTAAGACATTTCACTTCTCATCTAAGAAGCTTCTTCAACTCTGAAAAGACAGTGGGAAATGGAAGGATTTATATTCCTTGCAGACGGCTGGTCATTTGTATCCTTTGAGAGGGCCATTGAAGTACTTGGAGATTTATCTGTATTGTCAAAAAAAAGGATGCAAATGACCATCTGTCTGCAAGGAATATAAATCCTTCCATTCCCCACTACTTGTCAGAGCTGAAGAAGCTTTTTGAATGAGAAGCAAAATGTCTTCAAAAAACAAACAAACAAGGAAGTCCAGTTGCCTCCTGTAAGTGCACCTTTGGGACTGCATCATGGTTTTACTCTTCCTGAAAACCAATTCAGCTTCAAAACAAAGGATGGAGGCAAGCAGCTAGTGACGATGTTCTCACAGTGGAGAAGTGCATGACACAAAAAAGAATTTCATCCTGTTGGGAATTTGAATTCAGTAGACACCCATGTCATGAAATGTGAACTTACATGCTAAAAGAATTCCAGATGATTAAATAGATCTTATGAGCAAAAAGCAAAATTAATCTCATAACATAATTGTCTTAGATAGAGTTTAGCTCTCATTAGGATATCAATTAATGCTAATGAATACATTGGCTAGAAAAGATTCAGTTTCAACTTATATCTCAAGCAGAGGTAAGAACCTGAATATGTATCTTAAATGTGGAGACTCATTTAATTAATAACAATAACCGATAAACTAACAATAAGCCAGGCAAAAGGCTGACATAAGTAAAGTATATTTTCTCCATGAATGAGATAATACTGTGATTTAATGGTTAAGAACAAAAGGTACTCTAGAAATCTTCCAAGAACTTGTTCTTTATTGTGAATTTTCTGCAAGAGTGAGCCAGTTATGATAGAAAAAAAAGTCAATATTGCAGGGTGAAATTGTGATCAAAGTGATGTCTGGTTTGTGTGTGTGTATCACAATGCATGTAAAAAAAAGATAAGAAGACTTCAGTGGCCATCGTGGCTGCCATTTGATTTTTTCTACTAAAACATGTGGATTATCTCTTGTCTTCTGAAATACACATATAAAACCATGCTCTGCCTATTGTATCCATCAAATCAAACTATGTGATAAAAGACTAATGGCATACTTTGGCATTCTTGCCAGGATGTTTTTATGGTTCTCAACAAAATTTGAAACATTTTTTTTCACACAAAGAGAGCAGAGGTGTGAATGAAATGACAGAAACTTTTCGTGTAGAATTGGATTCTAATGGTTAGATTTTATTGTTCTCAGGAAATACTTTGATCGACTTTCTTAGGTGTTGCATAAGGTTAAGTTTTTCACTTATTAGGAGAAAAATATCCCCTTTGGAGTTCTTTCAGTGACAAATTGGAATTCATCATTTAAAAATAGGTGTCTTGTTAATAAAATAGCCTTTTTCCCAATGAAGAAAACAGAAGCAATTTCCATTATCAAGCACATAACTGCTACATTCCAATTTCTAACAGATAAATACTTTCACTCCCTTGATTGGATCATGAAGGAAAATGGATTTAAAAGCATAAAATTGGGGAAAGAAAATAAATCTGCTAAATTCCATGGCTTGGAATGCATTTCTGAACACAGATAATTGTATATCAGGGATTCCTAAATAATTTCATAACCAAAATAATGAAGAACCAAAACTTTAAGCTGGCTTTTTTTCCCTATCAGTTTCATAATACTCAGGTTGTCTTTGCATATTAGGAAATTGAGAGAATTAAAATGTAATAGCATAATAGCGATGTTGCTAGGCAGGCAAAAAAAAAAAAAAGCTTTGAAGCTAGCTGTCTTTCTCTCTAATGTGAAGACAGAAAGTAGCACACCACTGAGTTAGGCCTTTGCTTCCTTTACTATCTATTCTAACCAACAATGCCTTTCCAAGGTCTTAATTTCCTAAGCAATTGTCACTGAATAACAAGGGAGAAGGAAGAAGAAAGAAAGTGTGAAGTGTTAGAGACTACAAGGAGAAGAGAGAGGATGGTGTTGCTCAAATGAGTAGTGGAGGGCATGGCAAGAATAGCAAATGCTCAAATATGAGCTATAAGGAAACATCTCCAAGATAATTAACAGGCTAAGAGTGGGATTAACATCACTGAAAACAATTGTGGTTGAAATGCGCAAGGGAACAGATTTTCTGGATTTCAGAAAATGTCAAAAACAACCAATTTATATTTATTTTCCTATATATCTTCCTGAGAAGACGTTATGAAAGGATACCTTGAAAGTTTATATGAAGGAAAAGCGTCTAGCATTATTCAAAGTTGTACAAATGATTGATGTCTGGCAGTAAAACTAGGGGCTGGCATTCTGAGACATCCCAGAACATAAGTCTAAATTACAGGTAGTCCTTGACTTACGACTACAATTGAGTCCAAAGTTTCTATTGTTAAGTGAGACGTTTGTTAAATGAGCTTTGCTCCATTTTATAACCTTTCTTGCCATCATTGTTAAATGAATCACTGAAGTTGATCAGTTAGCAACATGGTTGTTAAGTGAATCAGGCTTCTCCATGGTTTTGCTTTATCAAAAGGTTGCAAAAAGGATCATATGACCTTGGGATACAGCAACGATCATAAATATGAACCAGTTGCCAAGCATCTGAATTTTGATCATATAATCATGGGGATGCTACACAGGTTGTATGTGTGAAAATTGGTCATAGGTAACTTTTTTTAGTGCCGTTGTAACTTTGAACATCACAAAATGAACTGTTGTTAATTGAGGACTACCTGTACTAAAGATATAAGATTTAAGATGCTATTTTGAGATGCTATTCACTGAGGCTACACATTAAAACTGTAAATTGGTCATCTAGCTAGCAGATTATTACTTCAAGAAATTTGTCTAGCATTACTAATGAACCTCAGTGATCTACTTCCAAATTTCCTCAGGCCACAACGCTACTGATCTAAAACAAGCAGTTGGCCATAGATTGCACTGTACTGATTGAAAAAGGGTCATTTCATCTGCCACTGTATGCTTGTGTACAATCTTTGTAATCTTCAATCTTCAATCCACCATTAACCTCAAATTACGCATGTTATATGGGTATGACTTCAGAAAACTTGCTCATAAGCATTCAGCACTTGAATGTTAATTTAAGTTTTGTTTCTTATAGAGTGTCATATATTTTCCTTAAAAGGGAAATCATACAGAATATTATGCACACAGCAACTTTTAATTATTCTACCCATACATACAGTTAACAGTTTGCCCCAGCTCTTGAGCATGAGGGGATGACTGATGGATTATATTAACAGTAAAAATCAGAAGAAGTACTGCTGCAGCCTGAGATTTATTTCAAGGAAAGGAAAACTCCTTTCTTGGTTGACACATAGGGACATTAAAAGGAGCTCTCCCTACGAAACATGTTTCTCAAATTTGAAGAAAGGAGCTATTTTTCAACACTGGAAAATGCTAGTGAATCAATCAACATCAGCCAAAGGAAACTTCAGAATTTTTTTTTTGGGGGGGGGGCAGAGGGAGAAACAGTCAACTAGACAAAACAAAAGGATAAAGTTGAAAGGAAATATGCTGAATAATACAAGAAAATGCCAACTGGAATGTACTTTTTTTAGTGTATTACATTATTATTAATAGGTACATAATAAATATTGTATCCTGCATTTCTTCTAAGGACTGCACCATACAAGATGGCCTGTCCACCTGCCATTTTGTTTGTACAACACTGTCAAGAGTTTGATTAGATTCAGAGTGCACAGGTCTATCTAATGTGGTTCATAATCTAGATCACGGATGTTGAACTCATGGAATCACGTTACTGTCGTGTAATGTATTGTGACATTTTCCCCCTTGGCAGAGCTGGGTTGGGTGTGGCCTGTGTGTGATGCATCCAGCCCATGGGCCACTAGTTTGACACCCCTGATCTAGATAATTCTTCTAGATCATTTTAATGAAGTCAGGATAAGAGTGGAGTTTGGGGCTATCTATCTTACTGTAAAGCAGAAAATATGGCATCTTTTGTCCATCAGAGACTCAGGATCTACTACTACTACTACTACTACTACTACTACTACTATTCAGGATCAAATGTACAAATTCTAGAGAAAGCATACTAAGAAAGTTAGAAGTTGAAGAAAACCTGAGATGAGTCAAAATCTAACCCAGTTTCAGGAATAGGTCTGAAATAGACAAGACTAGAGAATGAAATGATGATCTTCCTATAGACAGTATTGCAACCCCTGTTGGAAACTAAGAATTTTAGAGGTGACTGTTCTTTTTATCCTCTCAAGAAGTCAACAGGCTGTCAGAATTGTCTCATACTTTTCTTTTCTACTTGAAGGTAACTATATAACTGCAACTTATTACTTACCCGCAACACAGGCTTTTCTCATTCAGTAAGGAACCTATATTTCTCTTCCTGTCTGTCCCTTCACACTCTCTTCAATCTCTCCTCTCTGGGCAGGTTCATTTGCCTAAAAATGCAACATCTCTTATTGGCTGACACCCATTTCTACTCTTCATTTTGTGTGACCTAAGATGATGGGAATTGTAATTCAGCCAAAGACCAAAGATTAGTCTGGGATGAATGTATAGCTAAATCATCACTAAAGTTTTATTTATTTTTAAATAATTTGTATTGAAGATTTTAAAATAAACTAAACCCAGAAAGAAAAAAAGAAAATGTGTACAGAAAAAAAAGTTAGCATAAGAAAATAACAGAAAAGAAAAAAAGAGATATTTAAAGAATTAACTTCTGCTCTTCCAGCACCCAAACCCACAGAGAACCACTATCCTGTGAGTATCCTCACGGTCTCTGACCTCCTCTCTTGTGATAATATGTTTGTAACAGTAATGTTTGTCACCACATAGCAGGAAAGGACAATTGTGAGTGGATTAATATATTTTTGAAGTTGTTCTATCACATCTCTAACACATTTCAGAAGTTGTAGGGTTCCATCAGCATATATTGGTTTTCATTACTCCAAAGAATAAATCGCCAGTCAGCAGCTCCCTCATTTGAAGGGAACTTCACATTCCCTATGCCCTTCAGGATTTCACTGTTCTGACTTCTAATTTACATTATCTCTTTTTCTTTCCCTGGAGGCTAAGCCTCTGTTTCTTCTATAATAGGGGCATCAAACTTAAGGCTCATCAGGGTCCAGCCTGGAAATAGCAAAAGACCAGCCCATGGTGCTTCTGCTACTAAAAATGGGACATGTGGTGCCCCGTTCTGGGCCTGGATGGCCTCCTGCAGCATTCTGGAAGCCAAAATGGGGCATGGGGAACAACACGTGCTCCTCCCAAGCCCTGTTACGGCTGCTAGAGGGCTGCAGGAGGCTGTCCTTGATTGAGGAGGTTATAAAAGGGAAAAAAGGGGGGGAATTACCTTTCAGGCTTGCAGAATTCTGCTACTATATCAATAGTAGGTGCCAATAATTTATATAATTCTAGTCTTCCTATGGAATCAGTTTTTTGATCTGGTCCTCTCTCTCTCACTCATAGGGTGATCACGTAGATCAAGTATGTATTAAAAAAACCAAAATCACAGAAATGTATGCATTCTGTTTTTATGTGTATAAATCCATGCATGTTGAGGTGTGCTCCCATATCATGCCCACCATGCTCAAGCCACACCAGCCATGCTCACCTTGAGCATATCCACTCTGGCCATGCCCCTTGACCCTCTGAGGTCAAACACAACCCTGATGCATCCCTCAATGAAATCGAGTTTGACACCCATGTTCTATAACAACTTGAAAACTATTTCTGAGATCTACTGATGCAGAATAACTTCCATATCTCTTGATTTGAAGTATCATTGTGGTCCACTGGTAGCAATTTCATTCTTTGACCTGATAAAATTCATCCTTTTTCCTTAGCTAAGGAGTAATTCTGTTTACCTGTTGCTTTGGTCTCTTACGTACTACAATCTTAACTTGTGGCAATATATGGCAAGTTGTTTTAGAGACACATAAACTCTACAGTACAAGTACTACACACAAAGTTGTGAACTCCTGTACCTTGAATTCTAATTTACTATGAAACCGTGTTTCTGTCTGTAATAAAGAATGTTACAATGTGAATATATTTTAGTTCATTCTTTGCTACATACTTTTTCCTGAATTTCAATTAAAATCCTCATCTCCTGATTTGCTTTGCTTCATCCTTTGTTTACTTGCCCCATTTTTAATATAGCTCCTTTCCTTGCAAAATATCTTAATATATGCTTATTTGCAGTTTCAAATTATGCTATATAGCAGAAGCACAGTATCATTTCTGGGCTCAAGTTGTACTTGCTATAATTTACTTCACCAGACTCAGATCTGGTAGCTTGGGAGTTAGAATAGATGGGCAGAGATGAACATTTTGGATTTAATTTGGAAGGTTCTGAAGAAGCTGTAAATAGATGCACCTTCCTTCACAAATGTTTAATCGAGGATACTTAATCTGGGCTACTGCTTTCCATCCTTGAAAGGAAAAAAAAATCAAACAGAAATTCACTATTTTATCACTGGCTGCCTGTATTGTCATTTGAAAATGCCTTGGAATAGAGCACCAGTGATAAAGTAGCCAATTTCTATTTGAGGGAATAGGAAACCATGGCCCATAACTGTAGGTTATCTACTACTATATATAGTTGGTTGCCGACTATAAAAGAAGAACAATGTATCAGCTTTTTAAGATTTTAATTATACATTCAAAATTTTGTCACTGTTATTTTCGGAAAATTGTAAATACAGTAGAAAAATTATCTGTGGTGTGTGTGTGCGTGTGTGTTTCATCTCTCTGTGTTTGGAGAATAATATTACCATATTTTTATGATATTTCAGCATTATTAAAAAGAGTGGCAATTAAGATTATAGAAAATATTTTTTCATCAACTAGAAACATTTTTTACTTCTTAGAACTTTGCTGATAGTTTTACCATACATTCAAAAGCAATTGATTCAGCAAAATACAGTTTGTTTTTTGGAAGCCCATTTATAAAGCTGCTGTTCACTTGCCAAAAGGCTTTGGGATGGTGGTGGAAAGAAAAGTCCTTGTTTCACCACAATTTCCATAATGACTTTAACTCAATTTTCAAATTTATGAAGAAACTCATTTATAAAATAAAACAGAATAAATATCAAATAAAACATTTTGCATAGATTCACATTCATTTTAATCAGGCTGTTTATTGGATAAGGGAAGAATAAATAAAAGTACATAAAATAGAAGAGCAAAGAAAAGCACTCCTCGGAGTAAATCATAGGAAATGGCCACACACTTTCATTTTTCTGCTTAAGCAGGGAAGTCTTTCAAAAGAGCTTAATTCTTAATCCAAAACTACATTAAAAAAAATAACAAATCCCTTGTGACTTACAACAGCCAAGGTCAGAAAATTAAACATTGAACTTCCTCTCCAATTTTCTAATTTTCCAATTCTATTTAACTAATATTTTGCTTTTTAATTTTATTTTCCCAAGCAGAAAGGTGGTGTGTCAGGCAACTCTGTATTTCATTTCTGAAGCTAAAGCTACAACTTGCTCCTTAAAAACAATCCAGATTTCTCCTCTCACCTGGAGAGATGTAATTTCTTTGTCCTCCTCCAGTCTACTGGGTGGCATAGTGACTTAGTGGTTAAAAGTCCCTGGGGAGAGGGGGCGGTATATAAATTTGATTAATAATAATAATAATAA
>JAEANM010004172.1:0-21191 GCA_017656035.1 Myanophis thanlyinensis
TCCCCTCTTCACCTCCTCTTACCTCCTCTACGGGGAGGGTCAAGGAGTTCCAGCAAGAGAGCACAGATCGAAACTGCGGACGATCACGGATTCCGTCCTGCCGGCGAAGAAGCCAAACAGGAAGTCCAGCATTTACAAGTGTCCTGTATAAGTTCTTAATTGTTAAATGTACATGCAATATCCGCAAGAAAAGTTTTTTAAAAGTTAAATCCCTCAACCCAAATTATTTACAAATTGTGTAAAAAAAAATTAAGCAACAAGGCATTTTTTTACTTAATTCATATTATTCATTACAGCTGAACAATCAGAAGTTTTGATGGAATGATTTGGCATTTTTAGCACAGAACTTTAGGTTTCCTGCTGAAATATTCTATTCACCTCAAAGAGTAGGATTTATCACATTTAATTTTGGGGGGGGAAAACCCTGAGCCATTATGATCATGCAAAGAAAATAAAATTATGCAAGGACTTCTGGAAAAGGCTTTAGATGAAAGCTGGTGCATTAAAAGTGAGGTATTCCAGATTTGTACCAAATTAGCCTGTGTTGCAATGATTTTTATAAACAAATCACTGTTGTTGCATAATACACTCGGGGGAGCATTAATTTGTATTTACTGCATTATTCTATATGCACATTCCCCAGCTCAGCCTAGAGCTAAAAGATTTCTTCTTCAAGAATACTGAAAATATGTTAAGAACCAATCATAACCATTTCCCTAGAAACATTCCTTAGATGTTTCTGATTGCTCCAAATGTTTAAACGTAGGAGACAATTGATATAATGTCCCTGATATTGATGAGGATTAAAATTATCCTGACCTTCAACACCAGAATGTATCCATCTGTCAACCACAGTCTAGCGTCTAGAGAACTACCACTGGCATTTCTTTTAAAACCAAGAGTTATTGGGCCAAAAGAGCTTTCAATATGCTTACCT
Source organism: Myanophis thanlyinensis (assembly GCA_017656035.1). Taxonomy (NCBI): domain Eukaryota; kingdom Metazoa; phylum Chordata; class Lepidosauria; order Squamata; family Homalopsidae; genus Myanophis; species Myanophis thanlyinensis. The sequence continues at coordinate 938 of JAEANM010004172.1, forward strand.
GGGCAGGATGAGCCACCCGGGCCAGCCCTCCACCTTTTGATAAAGAGAGAGCCTTTCGAACTGTATTCAGCTCTTGAATGGTGGCTCCTTTTGAAGCAAGTAACCTGGTGACGGTGGCCTTGTCTTCGAGGGTGACAGGAGGGATAGGCGCAGGTAGAAGGGCAGATCCACCTCCTAAAAGGCAGAAAAGTATGCTATTAGGCAGCAAGGTTCCTTTCTTGCAAAGGTTAGCCTCTATCAGAAGACAACAAAGAGAGCCTCCAAAGAGAACCCTATCAAGGCAGTGTTTTCCTCTTTGCCTCTTTCCATCCTTTGTGATTTTTCTCCTTCCGCTTTTTAGAGGATTGTTTTACAGAATGGTAGCTGGGGATACTTTCCCATCAAGTGATTAAAACAGAGATTCACATATAAACTCCTTCCAAAAGGGCAAGGTAGCTTTCCTCCCGTGTATATTAAAAGTAGACAGCCAATTTGGTGCGGTGGTTAAGGCATCAGACTAGAAAACCAGAGACCATGAGTTCTAATCTTGCCTTGGGCATGAAGACATCTGGGTGACCTTGGGCCAGTCACTCTCAGCCCTAGGAAGGAGTAAAGGGCAAAGCTCTTCTGAAATACCTTGCCAAGAAAACTACAGGTAGGCTGAGTTACCTTACAAAATTCATCTTTGCAAGTACAAGACAGAAAATCTGGAAACGATGATACGATGGCAGCAATATAGGAACAGAAAATTAGCTACATATCATTGTGTGTGATGGATTGTGTTTATGAAGGGGAAGACAGATTGCAGTGAAGGAACAGTTTCTCAGAAAGAAGAGAGAATATTCCAAGGAGGGGAGCAAGACAAGAGGTACCACAAGCTGAACTTGGATCAGGAAAAAAGTTAGGATAGCCGCTCCCTAGAATCTAGTCAGGGTGAGAGTAATATAGGTTTAGTCTGGCAAAATTCTGTCTATATAATGTGAGCACAAAAAAATAACTGAATGTTGGCTGTATTGTTTTATCTCATTCTTGGGCTGGGCATGATAATGAGATATAATAGGGATCATTCACTTCCTAAACACTCCTCCCCTCCCCAAATCTGTAAGATTCAGAAATGCCTCTGAATTCACATGATTGCAATCTATCTCTGCTAGTCATTAAAACTCCCCACTTTTTTGTGTAAGCCTGAAATAAAGATGATTATGGTTTAAGGAATCCACAGGTTTAAGTTAACATGTCTCTTCAAACAATGGCATTTTTTTTCATATAGAGAAGGGCGAACAAATAGCTGAAAAGCATTGAGCCCACACAAAATCCAACACACTTCTTAAGAATTATTTTCAGAATGCACAGCTCTCCGAATTAGGCTCCCAATAATCCAGTGAATTGAAAGTTTCATCCTGAAATCCATTCGGGTTTACTTATGTAAAGAAAGCCATAGACTAACAGAGTGGACTCACATGTACAGATGAGAACACATTTTACAGTGCTTGTTATTTCTGCATAAAAAGAGCTCCGAACACAGTGCTACTTTAAGCAAAATAAAAAAGGGAAATGAACTGCAACTGAACATTTCAGCTGGGTGTCAGGGATAGATGGATTAGAGGGAGACAATCCATTAAAGAGAAATATCTCAAGCACCAGACAGACCACCTGAACAATGGATGCACAATCACAACTAACAGAAAGGCCATGGAAAGAAAAGATCGAGAGAGTAGTGAAAGGCCTCAAGGTCAACTCTATGTCAATAATAGTTCAAAAGTTGCCATGAAATACACAATAAGCTGAAGTTTGAGATACAATATCTTGCAAAACATACCCCTGAAAAACAATTATATAGGGTTGGTTTTTTTTTAACCAACTGTTAGAAATTTACTCATGGCAACATTAACCAGAAAGGGAATTCTTCTCACGTGAGAGCAAAAACCTAAGGATAACAGGCAGTGGCATATGATAAGGACTTCTTTTCAAAGAATTGCTTGCATAAGTATGAGTAAACTTTCCCTCAAACAGCAGTATCACTCTTCCTGGGATGCTAGAGTCTCTTTGTATCTATCTCATTAAGTTCATCTACCTTCTTTGCCAGCAGATCTTTACTCAAATTGTAGGAGATGTAAAGACTGTCTTCTCTACCCTAGATTCAAAAACAATTACTCTCATTCATATATCAGAATCAGATCCTGCTATGTCTGCTTGTGTTTTGAAGTTACAGATGAGGTTTCATTCACACAGCCGGGGATGTTAACAAGTTTAGTAGATTAAGGCATACTACACGCACCCTTGACCCTCGTCTTCTCTACTTATGTCAACCAAGGAAGATCCAGTCAATTAGATGGCCAATCCTTCAATGAACATGCAACCTTGGGGAGAAGGGGGCGCTAGTATGAAATCTCTAATTTAAAAGGTCCTTTCTAGTTCCGTATTTTGTTAGATAATTTCCAATTTGCTATTCTTGGACAAGAGAGTTAACCATAGTATGGCACCATAGATTCAGGAGTTCCTGGATGAAACAGGTTGCTTAGACTCATTTTAGCTTGAGAATAGGGAATGAGGCTGGAAAAAACTTTGGTTACCTTGGTAAATAATCCACAGTGAAATCAAGACAAGGGGACTATGTCCCTGTCATTCTGCTGGACCTCTCAGTGGGATGTAGCTCCACATCTCTTTTTTAACTACTGCTAGGGATAGTGTGGGCTCTAAATTGGGTTCTAGTAACAGCAATAGGTGAACTAAACGGATTAGATGTCTGAAGGCATTGCAATACCCCAGTCCTATAACAATTGGCAACAATTACCTCTTCATTTTGGGGCACAATTCAAACTGTTGAGAGTAATTTTGAAAGTTTTACAGGCTTGGGGTCCAAGGTACTCAGGGATTGCCTTCTCAAGGGTAGCCCTCAAACTCTGCAACCCTCTTCTCGGGAGTTTAGACTGTCACCATATTTGGATAATGTTTTGCAAATAGGTAAAGCCTTTCTATTTTAGGAAGGCATTCAATGTCCAGTTCAGTTTTAGGAGGACATCGTTATTTCTATTCGATGTCTTTCTACGTTTTTGGAGCACTGTGAAAATTTAAATCTTGCACTTATTTCAAGTGTTTTAAATTGCCCCGAGTGATGCATATGCATTAAAGAGCAGGAACACAATGTGCATGTACATATAAAAATAAAATCAGTAACCATGCTGATCCCTAATCTGGAACTCCTTCTTCATGCAGCCTATGTTTTCACATTTATAAAATGTAAATTTTACACATCTAAAATACAAAACCAAAAAAAGCTTGATTGTGGCCAGTGGTGGAGGATGAGTGAATGTATTTTTAAAAGATCTGCCTGAAAGTTCCCACATAACCGATGCTGCCCCTGAATAAAGAACATGCTACCCAAGCTTGCAGAATTGTGCCAATTTAAGCGGAAAGGCATTGTGAGTGAAACATAAGCAAGCTGACCCCTGCTCCAAGCTTCTTTTGTCTCAGCTTCATCCCTGATCCAACCATGTCCATACCATGAATCAGTTTTCCATGATAGTTACCTTACAACTGGGGAAATAGCAATATGCCTGGGCCCTCAACAGGATCCTAGATTTTTGTGTCCTACAGTGACACAAACTGTAAGTTCAGATGCCCAATAATCCATGCATATTTTAATATTCTTATTGCTTTAATATGCAAAAGAGAAAAACATACAGAGAGAAAAAGGAAACAAAATAAATCATAGTACATATTGAACCAATATTTAAACTCATCTTTACATCTTGACCACACAGACTATTATTGATCAATCTCTCTTGTTACATCAAGAGAGATCCAATTCATAAACCAGAAAGGAAACAAATATCAATAATCTACAAATTATAAATGTGGGATCACGCCATCTTTCCACCATTGAAGAATCATCTTCATACAGAGATTAGTTCCAATTTTTCCAATAGTTCCAAAGAGAGCTGGGAAAATATTTACAGACCACTCACATCCTGGACATAAATTGTTTCAACTCCTATCCTCAAAACGACGCTATAGGACACTGTACACAACAACAAGTAGACAGAAGAACAGCTTTTTCCCAAATGCCATCACTCTGCTAAACAAATAATTCCCTCAATATTGTCAAACTATTTACTAAGTCTGTATTACTATTATTCTTCTCATCGTCCCATCGCCCATCCTCTCACACTATGACTATAACTTGTTGCTTATATCCTTACAATTGATACTGATTATTGTTTCCCAGTATGATTTGATTGCTTATTTGTACCCTATGACTATCACTAAGTGATGCATCTTATGATTCCTGACCTATGTACCATTTCCTCTTATGTACACAGAGACCATATGCACCGAAGACAAATTCCTTATGTGTCCAATCACACTTATATACCAATAAAGAATTCTATCTATCTTCTACCAACCCCAATTTGTGAGATGGTGGTAGTGGTCTATAATTCAAAAGTACATTCACATCTTTAAATTGTATTAAATTTTATAGCACCAAAGTAATACGTTTATGAGTATAAAATCATTAATTGGGTAATACGGATCAAGTTAATATCACACAAGTAAGTATTCCTTCACCCATTTTATACATGCTACATGTGACTGACATCCAAACAATTTTAAAATATTAGTTGGGGTGCTTAGCACATGTTAAAAATTATTTTATTGAATTAATATCATATTAAAATCATAAGAAACATACTCACTGTTCTTTAAAATTCTTAAACATTCATTTTTAATGAGATTCAATTCTCTTTATTCAATTCTCCTTGCAAATAACTAATGCTTACTCTTTATGGAACTCTTTAATTGTTTATTCAGGAAAAGAGGTAGAATTAGAATCATCCCCAAACCAGTGATTTTTGGAAAGTGTTTTGAAAATCTAGAGAAACTGTCAATGCATTTGGACAATGCATTTTACATTGGAGTTTTGCAATGTTAGGCAAATCCAAATTCTTCCTGCAATAATTTAAATGCTTTAAACATTTAATGGGCAACAGCCTGATGTCAAGCAATTTTCCAACTGGGATTAACAGAGTTTATGTCTACCATCAGAATAAGGTAAAAATTAGCTGCAAATAAAGTTTTCTACTTTCTAACTAATCCTAAATATTAACAACTATTAAACAATAAGTAATTGTTAAACTATATAATAGGAAATTCATTGTTATATAACATATTATAATTCAGAAATTACTACTTATTAAATAAATATTTAAAAGCATTCAAACAACAGAAACCTCAATGATTACAACTTTCCATTTAAATATTCATTTCTATAGGAAATGAATCAAATTTATGTCATTTACTGAACAACCTTATAGAAGACCAAACTGTTGGCTATTGATAAAAATGTATATATAAAATACATATTTATTAATATATCACTGAAAATAACAGTTTTACTCAGTTTCATCCACTGTTTACATACCAAATATTCTCCATTTTCTAATAAACCTTAAAATCAAATAAAAAAGGAGATAAACTTTACAAGTTTCATGAGATATATTGATAAAAGGAAACCATAATTCTACCTGAAATAATCGTCACCAATAACTAGAATATCATATATTAAAACAATTAGATTTAAAAAATCTGAATTTAGGTAGAATCTGTTTCAAAAATTTCCATTGCATCAGATCAAAGGCTTTTTCCAACTTCAACAAAACAATCAATGCCAATTTCAGTTTGTCTGATTGAATAGCCAGAGTATAAATTAGTAATCTAATATTACCAGATGCTTGATGATCTTAGTCAGCGCTAATACCATCTGTCATTTGTAGACTAGGATTGCTGTTAATTCACTGGAAAGGACCCCGATGTTGTGAAAAATAAAAGGCAAGAGGAGACGGGGAAAGGCAGAGGATGAGATGGTTAGATATTGTCACTGATGCAAAGGGAGATGAACTTCAGGAGACCGTGGAGGGCAGGGGAGCCTGATGAGCTGTGGTCCATGGGGCTGTACAGAGCCAAGCAGACTTAGCAATAACAACAGGGACCCTCAAACTACAGCCCATGGGTGGGATATGGCCCTCCGAAGCCATTAATCTGGCCCGCACAGAACCACGAGGCTGCCCTGCCCACATTGCCGCGCCTATCTGCTGGCCCTCACCCACCTTCTGGAGGCTGGAGGGGCAAAAACGGGGCATGTGGAGGCCGCAGGAGGTCAAAAATGGGTCCTTTTTGGCCAGCAGAGTGCTGCTGGAAGCGGGGGAGGTTTGGATTGGAGGAGGGCCGCCCGCATGCCCACCTGCTGGACAGCCTTTTGGAGAGATCATGGGATTTCCCTGCCAGCCAGCTGATCTTTGGCGCACCACTTGTTGGCCTCCAGATGTTAGATTCCTACCACCCGGCACCAGTTCAGGCGTTCCTTCCCTCCCAGAGAGAGAGAAAGAGATAGATAAACACACACACACACACACACAAACAGAAGTCCCTTACACACACCTCAAGGCAGCCACATCCCTTCACTAGCCTGCTTTCCACCCAGAGGTGAAATTCAGCAGGTTCTATGGTAGCAGGTTCGCTAGAACCAGTAGTAAATTTTCTAAGCAGTTCGGAGAACCGGTAGTTAGAAGAAATCTCCTTTTGTTTTTTCCCACTTTACAGGGTTAATTCTGTAAGGAAGGCAGGAAAAAAAAACATTCTGGTGGTGTTTCTAGCCTAATCTTTATTGCCCTGTTTACAGAAACTGCCCACCCAGTCATATGACCTCCCCAGCCACTCCCATCAAGCTACACCCACAGAACCAGTAGTAAAAAAGTTTGAATTCCACCACTGTTTCTACCCCCAAAAGTATAACAAATTAAAGTTTGTGTGTATTTGTTTAATGGACTGCTAAATTGGCCACACCAACCCAGTCACATGGCCACCTAGCCCCACCCATCCAGTCACATGATCTAGACATGCCCAGCCAGCTGGTCCGGCCCCCCAACAGTCTGAGGGACTGTGAACTGGCCCAGTTTAAACAGTTTGAGGACCTCTGAACAACAACAAAATTGCTGTTAACATTTTTGCCTCAGTCTTGAAAAGGGAAATCAGATGATCAATTATAGAGTTTCAGGTAACACAAGCCTTAGTAAAGGGGGTGGGGTGAGGAATGGTATTGTATTTACCTCCAATGAGAGAAGGGAAAGAGCTGAAGAGATCTTATACCACCCAATGGAATACCCATTCAGACTGGAAATGTCCTTCTTTACAAAGATTTAGCAGTATCTGTTATTTCTTATAAAGGCAGCTTGATCACAAGTAATCTTTAGAAGAGCTATATTATGAATAAAATCTTAATTTTTCTTTAGCTATGTTTGGCTTAGCATTATATTGAAACTAAACATTTTTAGTTTGCTTCAGTTACTCAGAATGATTATATATTTTACCCTACCTGTCATGCCCATGTCAGGCTTGGAATCCGAGGCAGAGGAAGAACAGCTGTCAGAGAGTGGGAGAGGCTCACCCCCTCCTCATCCTATGGCACACTTCAGGGAAGCACGTAGAAGAGAGCAATGTGTGTTGTATGGCTTGCGAGGGAGGAGAGGGCCCTGAGTAGGGAGATTAAAAGGGAAGGAATTGGGTGGAGCGTTTGATGGGAACAAACGCTGAGATTCTTGAGTTCATTGTGTCTGACATTCCTGGCTTCATTCCAGACTGTTTGATTTCTTGCCATGCTCTCAGGGGTTTATCTGATTTGGCTGCAATTTGTTGAAGTAATTAATTACAGACATTCTGCCTGCAGCATTCCAACAGAGTTACAACAGCAAAAAGCTGCTGCAGGTTTGTTTTCTTCAGACTAAAGAGGAATGGGACATTGGGGGCAGAGTTGGTGCTAATAAAGAGACTTATATCAATTGTCTGGCTGGGTTGCCTTAGTGCTGTGATGGCAAACCTATGGCACGGGTGCCACAGATGGCATGCAGAGCCATCTTGCTGGGCACACAAGCTGTCTGCCAACTTACCTCCAGCTGAACATGTACATGCGATTGAGCATGCCCATATGTACAATTGCAGAGACCCAGCTGATCTTCGGGCCTCTGCTGTGCATGCATGCGATTGCAGCAGGAAATCCAGCTGGTCTTCGGAGCTCTCCTGTGCATGCACATGCAATTGCTCATGTGTGAAATCCAGCTGGTCTTCGGAGCTCTCCTGTGCATGCACATGCAATTGCTCATGTGAGTGCCTATGCATAGCATATGTACATTGCACGTGCAAAAGCTGCATACATGCGCAGATGGTGTGGTTGCACATGTAGCGTATGTGGAGGAGCTGCACGCAAGTGTGGATGACACGCACAAAGCATGTACTTTTCAGCAGTCAATAAGTAAAAGGTTCACCACCACTACCTTAGTGCCACACCTTAGTGCCACTACCATACTGTGCAATTACTAGCTGGCTCAGTATCTTTGCTTCAAATAATTCAATGCATATTCTGTTTCAAGTTAATAAAGGGAAATAAGTTCCTGTTTAAGAACTCCATAACATTCTCATGTAGGCTACTCAAGAGTTTCTTAAATTTATTAAAAGATTTTTATGTACTTATTTATTCACTCATTCATTTAATTTCTACAGTTGCTCATCTCAGTCAATGACTCTGGGCTGTTTACAATTCAAATATATTTACAAGTAATGTTTTTTCTTCTTTTAAAGAGAGATTCTGCAAATATTTGGGTTGCCTAGATTGCCTTTAGGGCATATCTATGTGGTCATACTATTGCTTATGCCTCAAAGAAAAAGAAATAGTTGATAGGTAAGAAAATAGTGGAAAGAACTATCTGTACAATAATTGCACCAACATAACTAATATCCAGAACATCCAAATGAAATGAATGCTATGACATATACCTCCAAAACATGACTATCTGGAATGTCAAATTCAGTTCTTCCTAGCCCCTCAGACCAAAGAAATGTGCCAGCTCTTTGGCACACTACACTCTTCTATGGACAACAGGACCAACCTATTCTCCAAAGCATCTGAGGGTGGGAACCATGGATGTGGTTCTATCTATATTCTATTTTATGTTCAGGCTCCTTCTCAGCTTACTGTATTTTTCAATATTATATGGCATATTCTGATTCTGGACTGCCACCTGCTGGACAAAAGAAAGCCTAGCCGTTTTGAAAGTTCTAAGCAAGAAAAGCTAGAGCAGTTTCATTAGACTGGAAAGCGCAGTAAAAAACCAGAACCTATTTTAGAGATCAGTTGCAAAATAAGAGCCAGAGAATACGTACTTATTTTTCAATAAAGCTGAATTAGATGGAGAAAGAGGTGGAAAAATGTACGTTAAGCAGACACAGAACCTACTGTGTGAATCATGGAAACTGTGGAGAACTGACTAATTTGAAATGACATTTAATCTAGAAGCTACAAAGAACACATTTATGCAAAGCTATTAGTACTCCATTTCCTTCCATTGCAGAAGATCCCACTTTCTACATGGCAGAACAGCAGCAAAAGCTAAGGGCAGGTTATGGAGAAGGCTACCAGGACCAGCAAGGATATGGATTTCCAAAGCAAGCTGGCACAAGAAAGCACAAGGGTGCTTCAAGGGCCTGTCAGCATCCCCCAGGGCAAAGTCATACTGAAAACCACCCTGAGTCACCTCCCCATGCCATCTGCTTTTCTTCTTTTTAACAGCAGACAACGCAACCTAGTTTGCCAAGCGGGCTTGCAGAACATGCAGAAATATAACAATGTTAGAAAATGGGAAAGAAGAATAAAAAAGCATCTGGAGGTGACAAAAGCCTCGCTGTCCTTTTGGGCTCTCAAGCATTACCTGAAATTAGTACCAGGAGAAGATCATCCGCTGTGAGACTCTTGGCTAATTCCAAGATGGCCCTGGCCGCCTCCGAAGCTTCTTTATCAGGAAGGTTCTCTCTCGCTCCTTCCAGGACTTGGATTCGGCTGTGTGGCTTTGGCAACATTTCCCTGCAGCATTTTTTTTTCCAAAAAGATTTATTTTATTAGCTGAGCTTTATACAGCTGAAACCCATGATATTTAAAACTTCTTAAACAGATGGCCAGCCAGGACAATTAAGGTGATAATGAAAGGAAAACAAAAGAATATTGATCACCTAAAATTCTAAGGAGTGACTCAAAACATCAAGTTGGCTTCTGTTTTTTTCCATGGGTTAAGTAAAAATAGGAAGTATCTCCAGAAACTTGTTCAAGTAGCTAGTACTTGAAGTAGGAAAGCATGTAACAACTGAGATTTAAGTTACACCAAGTCATGAAGGACTCAAGAAAAGATGCTTGGAGCTAGCTTCCGTGCCAGATTTTGTATGTCATCTCCATAAAGTATGGCCTTCTTCCTTACCTCATTCCTGCATGTCGCAGAGTTTCTTGGATGCCTCGAGGAACACTGATTATTCCCTGAGTGAGGTAACCTCCGAGGATGTCCTCAGCTGCTGCTGCCATGCCCAGTACAGCCTTTCCAAAGCCAACCAGGTATAGATTTCTCTTCAGTTCAAAAGGACGTCCATGTAGCAAAAGCCTGGGGCATCCACCTGGTTCTAGCACCAAGGCCCTTTTCAGCATTGGCCCCGGCAGGACTGTACCCACAGCCGTGCGGAACAAATGTAACCCGTGGTCCTTGAGAGTCATTTTGAGAGAGGATATTTCACTGGTGAAAGTAAAATTCGGCCACCAACAGATTTTGCCAGTGATCGGCAAGCTTTTGAAGACAGAAACCATGCCCCGAATCCACCAGGAACAAGCGATTATTAATATCCTGAAAAAAGTAAGTAAGTTAGTGACTAAGGATATCTGGTGAGTTGCTTTTCACACCCAGAATATATGCCTTACAGAAACTTTGCTTGCCATGAGCTTTCTCTTTTTTCCTCACCCTCCTGGTTTTTTTGTTCTCCTGGGAAAGTCCAGAGGTCTTTTTATACACCCAATCTGGCAGATCAAAGGGGAAGGTTAATAATTTGCCAGCAAGAATGTTTTAAAAACAATCTACCTGGCATTTAGGGAATGGAAAAAAAACTAGAGTTAATTGAGCAACATAATCTTGAGAAAGAAATATATACCACATATTATTGTCTTTTCCTCCCTGCCCAAAAATGTAGAATACAAACTAAATTACTGATTACAAAACAATCAAATTTCAAACATGGATATTTTGTGAAGCTAGGGTTACAAAATAAGAAGCTCCAAAGAATTACTTTAAAGTTCCCAGGAAAAAGCATGCTGGCTTGGGGGAGAAGAGGACAGGGAGGGAGGGAGGGAGAGAGAGATATTAGGGCTAGAAACCAGGAGACTGTGAGTTCTAGTCCTGTCTAGCCAGCTTTCTCTCAGCCTAACCCATCTCGCAGGGGTGTACTGTGTTTGAGTTATTTATAAAAAAAATAATAAAGGTGGAATATAAATAAATAAGACAATGAATCTTTTTTTTCTCCCTCTGTGAGATTACTTCACCAGTAAGGATTTTCTATGGAGTCATGCAATAGCGCCAATAAAAGCATCGGATAGTGAGAAAGGTTAAGACCCAAGAGTGAGAAATATTGATGGTAATGAAACAATGAATGTACTAATTTCTCTTTTACATACTAAACATGAAAGAAAAATCTCCAGCTCTTAAGAATCAACGTAATGATCAAAAAAGAAATTCAGCCTCATGACTCATCTGATCACTGGAAGACCCCAACCCACTGATCCCATTTGGTCCCTGGAAGAATTCTGCTTCATTTCTACCATCTGTTGGCATCTTAGAACATTGGAGATGTTACTTTTCATTCAAGCCTTGTAGCACACAGAATCCAAAGTTCTAAACTGTCCTTCAGATGAGTTTTGAGTTTAAGACATTTTGAATTTGTGTGGTATTTGGATCCATGTCATTGGCTTCCCAGGAGCCCTGATAATACTCCCATCAGTCTTTGTAAAACTGTATCTTTTTGGCTCTTCCAATCACACATACCCACATGGGTGGGTAGGCACGCAGAATTCTGATAACGGGTTTGAGAGTTGGTCTGATGATGATGATGATGATTCTTATGTTGAAATGACAGAAATAAAAGGGGCAGGCCTCAGCAGGCTTCCGGGCTCATGAAGACCTTGTGAAAGAAACCACAGAACTTGAGGATGAGCACATCAGGATGTGTGAACTTCTAGCCTTATCTACTATGTGCTGTTTCCTACTTATGTAACCAAATAAAACTAAGAAATCTATATATATACTTTTATTTGAGGTTCATCCAGCCTTATTTGTGGGGGGGGGGGGGAACCCACCTGTGTCCAGGCCTGAATAAACATGTGACAGAAAGAGAATTTGGATTCTACCTCTTTGTTCGTGCCAAGCCCCACCTGATTCCCCACATAACGATTACAGTTAAAAAGATACAAATTAATGTAAATTAAAAAAAAGAAAAAATATACAGAAAAAAGAAAACCATAGAAAAGAAAAAGTAACAATATAGGTAAAAAAAATGAAAAGAAATATATAATGCAATGACTTCTCCCTTAATCACAAGTACAAACAATTTTCATAACTTCTCTTAAAATACCATAAAACGATCTTTTTCCCATATGTCATCTCTTATCTATAAACAAAATCTTGTCATTCAATTCTGGTCAGCAAGTTACCAGAGATAACAATCTATTTTAACCTTGATGAAAGACACCAAGTTCCTTCCTTTTTCTTTTAACAATCTTTAATCCCTTCAAATACTGTCCTAAAACTTGATTTGTTTCCTTTTTTTTTTTTTCATTGTCCCTTCTTACAAACCTTTCAAACTTTAAGAAATTTGTTTTGTAAACCCAATACAGAAAAATTATCTAGGTCACTCTTTTGATTTGTTATTTGTATATCCCTTTTATTAAGACACCAGCTGGTTTCATTTGTATATCTGGTATAGCATCTTTTTCCATATCATTCTGTTGCAAAGGTTAGTAATAGCTAAAAAGTAATTAAGAAGCAATTTCTGAAAGTGATTAAGAAATTACTCTCAGCAACCTTATGTCCATATAGGCTGCATTACTGCAATGAGCTTGATTGAAATCTTTAGAGCTCAGTCCTTCAACTCATGAACTGAGCCCAAAATTTCAGTTCCTGCCGTCTTCTCACAAAGAGCAGCTACCCAGAGTACAAGTGAGCAAATCTCGTAATTTCTCCTTTTTCTAAAGAGACTTCATTGGCCAGATTTCACATCTCTATTCAACACTGTTCCTGGTCCTTCAGGGATGTCTGGTTTGCCATAAATCTTCATCAGAAGTTCCATTTTAGGATTAGATTTTATATACTATGGGTAAGCTGTAGTTGAGTTTCTTCCATTTGATTTAGTTTGTGTGAAGCAAGCCATTCTAGTCTGCACAGCATGTGAGCCTTGCCAAATGTTCAAGGATTTAAACAAGGCTCATCTACCAATTTCATGAAGCAGATATACAATAATTCTTTCTCTGAAAATAGTTCGAAAGTGGACATTTTTAGATAACCTATTACTGAACAACTGATGTGCAAAGATATGTTAAATTGCTCTTATGGGGAAAAAAACTACTGATAAAACTTGAATAGTGACTTCTCAGATGGACCAATAACATTTTTATTAGATCTAGGAAAATCTGATGCAAAAACAATATATTTTTTAATTTATCGGTATAAGTAAAGTATGGTGGAATTTTGAGATACATTGTTCTGTGCTGCTTTCTTGACTTACAAAATACAGGTAACCCTAAACGTATGACCACAATTGAGCCCAATGTTTCTGTTGTTAAGTGACACATTAAGTTTTACGACCTTTCTTGCTACAGTTAAGTGAATCACTGCAGTTGATAAGTTAGTAACCCACTTGTTAAGTGAATCTGACTTCCCCATTGACTTTGCATGCCAGAAAGGTGATCACATGGCCTTTGGAGACATCAGTGGTCATAAGTATGAGTCACTTGCCAGGCATCTAAATTTTGATCACATGATCATGGCAATGCTATAAAGGTTATGTTAAAAATGTTCACGTCACTTTTTTCAGTGCCGTTGTACTTTGAATGGTCAGTAAATGAATTATTGTAAGTCGAGGACTACCTGTATTAAGAGTGAAAAATAAAATAAAATCATAAAATTATTTAATTTCTGCATAATGTCTTCTCATAAATGTGGCTAATCTGGGGTAATAAATCTCCTTTTCTACTCTTTTCTGCTATTACTAATAGTGCATTGATCAAGTAGTACAATAATCAAATGCCATCCTGCTATATATGTAGCTGAAGAAAATAAATCCTCCACTGCACTTAAAAGTTTTCTCTGTGATCTTGAGTTGTTTTGTCTACTTTAATCTGCCGCGTTTTGGCCAAGAGCCTGATGTTTTCATTCCCACTGACAAGCAAGGTCACAAGCGTATCAGGGATGGCACTAATATCTCAGAGCCATAACGGCTTCCCTGCAGCCTTTCACTTCTGAACAACAGAACAGACCAAAAGGGGAATAATTTATTTTCTGCACTAAAATTAGGACTTTGAGGCAAGAGTTATGGGCTAGCCAGATCGAAATGAAATTTCTTGTTGTTGTTCTTTTTTTCACTTGATCGTAGCAGCTGCTCAGAAAGTGATCCAGAAGCCATCATTAATCTTGGCAGATCAGCTGAGAATTGCATCTTCCATGACAGCATTGCTCTGGGACTGTGAAGAGCTTAGATTAATCTCTTTTAAATGAAAACTTCATAAGCTGTCATTAATGAAAACTGGTCCTAATCTGCATATTAATTTGAATAAATCATCCCAACATGTTCCTCTGATGGTTCCTTGTGACTCTTGTTTAGGTTCACTACATAAAAATGGAAGTCACTTTTAATTTCTTATTCATTCCAGAGTGGAATACAGAAAGCATTCTAAAATTAACTGAATCACAGAATAAACAATAAGATATGCTATATTTGAAATACTGTAGATATAACATTAAAAGTGAAAATAAAAAAAATTAAATTAATCAAGGTCAGGGGTGTCAAACTGCAGGCCAGATGCATCATGTGCAGGCCACGCCCACCCAGCTTCTGCAAAGGCAAAAAACATCGCAATACATCACAATATGCAATCGAGTTTGACACCCGTGATCTAGGTGGTCTACAAAATTACAGAATAATTACATCATTTGACACCAACTTCTGCAAAGAAAAGTGATTAAGCCGGGTTTGGGGTGGGGGAGAGGAGACAGAATAACTATCCCTGAAGCTCAGCACAGGCTCCTCTCAGGGCTGTGTTGTTAGCCCCTACATGTACTCGCTGTACACACACGACTGCATACCTTCAGACCCATCTAACATGGTAATGAAGTTTGCCGACGATACCACCGTGCTGGGCCTTATCACAGGAGGGGATGAAACAGCATACAGGAAAGAAATCCAGAAGCTAATTACATGGTGCTCAGAAAACAACCTGCACCTAAACACCAACAAGACTAAGGAGATGGTGTTGGACTTCTGGAAACAGAGAGAGGAACCTCTCCACTCTCCACTTTCTGCCCCACTCTACATCAAGGGAAGCTGTGTGGAGAGAGTCTCTTTCTTCAGATTCCTGGGAGTGCACCTCAGCCAGGACCTCCCCTAGACAAGTAACACGTCCCATGTGGTCAGGAAGGCCCAACAGAGACACCATTTCCTAAGAGTCTTATGAAAAAACCAAGTGGCACAATGGCTGATGACTTCCTTCTACCAGTCAACAATAGAAAGCGTCCTCACATACTGTCACAGTATGGTTCGCCGGACTAACAACCACGGACAAGAAGTTCCTAAAGAGGGTAATGAGTGCACAAAAAGTCATGGGTTGTCCCATAATCCCACTGGAGGAAATTGCCAGGTCCCGTTGTCTCAACAAAATATCCATACAAGTGCATAGGAGACTTCATGTAAACAGTGGAGCTCCTCCCCTCATCTTCTGTTGGCCTTTAGCCCTCAACAAGTGAGCCTTGACCTTGGCCTTAAGACACTCAAATATTCCTCATTGTTCTTGCATCAACTCAGACATCAGCTGCTGCCATTTTGGGGCGACCCATGATTAAGCACAGATTCCTCAGCTCCCATTGACTATATGTCTATTAATAATCTGAATCTGAAGAAATACGGTTCCATTACACAGCATTGAATTGTATTGGGGGGGTTTTCTTTATTAACAAAACAACATTATACAGTTCTAAAAAACACTGTAGTTCCAAAGTTAGCTGTTCTAATGTAAGGCAAAAACTGAGGTATATTGTGCAGACTTCTGACTACAGACTTGCTCAGGGACTGTGAACTTCAACTCCTAATTTGGCTTCACTGAGAAATAATTTAGGACAAATGCATAGAGGTGTACAACCTAACACAACTGAAACATTAATTTATTACTGGAATTTGTGACCATGCATTATTACAGCTGTTACAACTAAGACCAAGATCAAGACAATTTTAGAATTTACCGGTTTGATTCTTTTTGAGTCAATACATGAATTGCTTAGTGGCTGAATGTTTTCAAATGCTCTGTTGCAATTCTCTGGAAAAAAGAGCATATGCAGGCATAATTGGATTAATGAAGGGGAATGCATAAAGTAGAACAAAATAGCAGTATCTCAATATGGAATGTATAGCCCAACATCTCTGGAAGGCACCCATTTTGAAAAAGCTGGATTAAATATTCAAACTATCAAACATAATACCAGCTAGGAACTGATTTTCTTGGACTTCTGTGACACAGACCAATCAGAGATTAGTTTGCCAAGTTGGGGAAAAAAAAAACACAAGAGCCCAGTCAGTCTAGTTCAGTTGCTTCTGAGTTGCCAAAAGGTACACCACAAAACATCTCTTTCTTTCTGAAGGTATCAGTCTGAAAACACTAGATGCTGCAAAAGGTCAGACAAAAGAAATCTGGACTACAGCAATTCAGCTCAGAAGTTCATTGATGCCAGCTATTGAAATTTACATCAGTGTATTAAACAAAATTTCTCTTCAGGAACTGTTATTCTGTTAATTTACCACTATACTAAAAAAAAAATCCTTACAATGCTCCAGCTGTCAGAATAAACTATGAAATACTCAACCAACAGGTCATTAAAAAGGAGATTTTTACAAATCACACATAAGAGAAAAATGAGTTTAAGTTCAGAAGTGGAAGCACTGAGACCGTTCCTGGGGTTTGTTCACCTGTCTCTGACGTTCCCAACATATCATTGAAATCGGCGAAGAGAGGTAATATTTTCCTAGCTGCTCCTCATTTGATTACATTTTCAACTGATTTTCCCATCCATTTTGGAGCTTCTTAATAAAGACAGTATAAGAGAAAAGAGCTTAGAGGGAAGGAAACAACACAAAAAACTGGAATGGTGCAGGGGGGAAAAATTAAACATCTTTTCTATCAATTTAGAATTTAGAGTCATCTTATAGGAAGATGGGCAGCATAGAAATTAAACAAACAAATGAATTTATGCCAATATTACTCTGGTTTCCAAAATGCCTTCCCACTCCCTGAAAACTCATGGCAGTTTCCTATTATTTTGTAAAATATAACTGTCATAAAAACCTTAGAAAAAGCATGATTTAAGTCATACTTGACTCTTGCTGCCTACATGAACAAATCTGTGGCAGCAATACAGAAGTGATTTGCCACTTGCCTGGGATTTCTTTTTCACTTCTTAGTCTACTAGCCTACAGGCCTAGTATTCTCTAGAGGTCTGCCATCTAAGCAGTAATTCAGGCCAAATATTTTCTTTTCTGAGATCAACCAAGACTGACAAAGTGCTGCCTTCTGCTGTAGGCATCAAATAAGCACATTTTTAAAAAAAAAAAAACCCACCTCTGCACAGAGAAAAGAAAGAAAAAAAGCTTCAGCCACACTGCAAGTCTTGGCCCATTCAAAAGTGCAGCTGCTGTCAATTACCAAACATTTTTACTCTCTCTCCTCGTTATATACCAGTCTTTCTAAGACTGATCTACTTCTAGTAGTAAGGTCTTCAAGTCCAAAATGTCATTATCAGCATCCCCTGTTATGGAGATTTATGGCGGGTAAACGAAGGCAGGCAAGATAGTGGAAGGAAGAGGGCAATGGGCCAGTGGAAAATACAACATTGGGACTTATTCTAGTATATTTTATTTATTTATTTATTTATTTAGCAATCTCCCAAGGGACTCGGGGCGGTGTACAGCCAGATAAAAGATACAGATATAACAATTAAAATCTAGTTAGAATTAATTAGAGGCTGATTAAGAATTATAATTAAACAATTAAAATTTGACGTTTATAAAACCAAATTAAAATACAAGAGATTTAAAATTAAGATTTAAAATTTAAAAATAAACAAACAGTAAACAAAAAGAAATCTTCAAAAGTTAAATTATCACAAGTTATGGGTAGTCCTTGACTTACAACAGTTCATTTGGTGACCGTTCAAAGTTACAACGGCACTGAAAACAGTGACTTATGACTGTTTTTCATACTTTTGATCATTGCACATGATCAAAATCAGGATGCTTGCCAACTGACTCATATTTACGATAGTTGCAATGTGATCACATGATCACATTTCAGAACTTCTGACAAGCAAAGTCAATGGGGAACCCAGATTCACTTTACAAGCATGTTGCTAACTGTAGTGATTCACTTAGCAACTGTGACAAGAAAAGTTGTAAAATGGGGAAAACTCAATAACTGCCTCGCTTAGCAACAGAAATTTTGGGCTCAATTGAAGTTGTTAAATCAAGGACTACCTGTATTATCCACATCTAAAAGAAAATTTTTAGATTGCCACTGAATGGCATTGTTGAGGGGGTCAGTCAAAACAGGCTACTGCAATAATGTTCTGCTTTCCGGCAATACAGCATTTGCTTAATTACTATGAAAGCTAGCACCCACTGTTCTTACAGCTGTAGCATCTGGACTTCTGAGTGGAAGATAAATGCTTTTGTGACATTATTACCTAGAAAGAGAACAATTCATTTATGGAACCATGCCAGGTTGAGACTGAATCTAGAAACAGTTCCAAACTACAAATTAGGTTCTCCAAAAGATGACAAATGACACATCAGAGCAGATGGACTGACCAGATAATTTATCACCAGCAAGTGAAAAAAATTGTATTTGAACTCATTAGTGTACAACAATGGATTTCTTGCTATTTCTTACAAAGTGCATTTCACTGGAAAGGCATAGCCTGGTGCAGTGAAAACCAGCAGTAGTCTCAAGTCTCTCCTTTAGAAGATAGGTAATATAATTGGAAGTATTTTAATTTAGGAAAAAACATGACTGTGGGGAATTCCATAAAAGCGTGTAAAGTAATGCATGCCGGAGTCATTTGGCTATTATGGGGTATATTTCATAAATAAATACAATATAGTCAGATGCTACATTTCCTCTTCTAATACTAGAATCTGTGGATCATCCAAGGAGGCTTAGAAAGTATGTAGAACCACAGAACTTTTTATAATTTAACGTTTTCATTGCCTATGAAAGATGAGTCTCTGGAGACTCAACTGAGGGATTCCCATATCCCTTACTCTAGACCAAAAGTCCCCCAACCTTTTGGGGACCAGGGACTGGTTCCAAGGAGAGGTTCTTCCATGAAACGAAGAGGGCATGGTTTTGTGTGCTGACTGCCTTTCTTGGATGGGGATTTGCTTGTTTGTGCAGACCTGTTTCTGGCATGCTGCAGCCTGGTACCAGGCCAAGGACCGGGGGTTGGGAACCCCTGCTCTAGATGGTAAGAGCTACTTTTTACTTGACCCTTAGCAAATTATTATGCACTTAACTGTGTTTGATAGTTACTGTTTATTATTACATGATCCAACCAGTGTTAACACTGGAGATTTAAGATTTTTTTAAAGCAATTTTTTTGTATGATATACAAAATTTTTAATGTTTTTACAATTGCATAGTTTTATATAACTATTTATTTAACACAATTGTTGTCCACTGTCCACAACAATTTCCATGAGGTGGGCGGTCATAAAAATTTGACAAATAAATTGATTTTCTTATATATACACATGACTATATCAATGTTCAATGTACAAAAGCTGTCAGAATCTTCTCTCCATATAGCACTTTGAAAGGCATGCCTTCTCGTCTTCTAGTGCTTCTCAAATTTGACAACTTTCTTCATGAGGGTAAAAGAGGAGAGTGCAAAAATTGGCTTAAAACTCAACCTTAAAAAACTAAGATCATGGCATCCATCTCCATCACTTCCTGCCAAATAGAAGGGGAACAAATGAAAAGTGACAGATTTTATTTTCTTGACTTCCAAAATCTCTGCAGATGGCAACTGCAGTAGGCCTCTTCAAATTAGAATTTTTTTTTTCAAACTTATGCAAACTGATATTATTCCCATTCTCCAAGGTCTAAATT